>JAZGTK010022813.1:0-10153 GCA_036877625.1 Ambastaia sidthimunki | reverse complement strand
AAAAACATCATTCTTGTTGATAGTTTTTAGTGGAACGTTCTAAAAACATTGCAGAATTTTAAAAACAGTCATTTATTTAGTTTAAGTGTGAGTTAAAGAAACTGACATTATTCAATACTGGTACAAACTACCAACATGTCTTTATTTGTCCACCAGCTAAAGCAGCACTAAACTAGCACTAACTAACATAAACCAGCATTGAACTTCACTTATTTCATTTTCTGTCCTTCCTTTAAACAGTGTCCTCTAACCACCATAGCTGAGGGAACGCTTGGGCAGATGCCATGGATTCTGTAGTTTAATCATGTTATGCACTAATGGATTTTATAGTAAGACTGAGCGGAAAGCTGGCACCAGGTCAAATAGCTAAAGCATCTAAATACATCAGCATAGCACTGTCAAGCTAGCATTACCGCATCACTCGGCTACGTTTGACATCAAACACAGGATTACCTGTAGCTCAGCTGTGCTTGCAACACCTTCACATGAACAGTCTCACACTTTTATGTAATCATTTCCACAGAAATTTATACATTTTGTGCCCTTTGTGTCATTTATTTTACAGTGTGTTTACAGGGTGATATATGTGACTCAAAAATGCTCAAGCAAACACTGTGTTGTTAATGCAAACCTCCACATCTCCAGCATTTATCATTCAGCGAGTAAAAAATTATTCAGTGATGAAATGAAAATACATAAAAGTCAATAAACAACAACATTAGGGCAATTTGAGAAAGCAAAATACATTATGAAATGAAATGGCTGATACTTGTGTGATAGTGTTTGTATGTGTGTTAGAAAGACAGATTACCCCAGAGATTTGTTCAGATAAGATAAACACACACAGAAATGAGAAGGAGGTGAATTCTGGCTCATGAATGATTTATGATGCATCAAGGGTTTGACGTTTTATGGATCAGCGCGATACTTTTCTCTTTGTCTCAGATTCCACAAGCTCAGAGGTCAAGATTTCAGACAGAGTTTAACACAATTTAATACAAATACAAACATGAGTAAAAGATTTGCTTTTGTACATCTGCGGGAAACAAATATTAAAAGATTTTTATTTGTGCACAAACTTAATCACATACACACAGGTTTGTATTGCAAAACAA
Organism: Ambastaia sidthimunki; assembly: GCA_036877625.1. Lineage (NCBI taxonomy): Eukaryota > Metazoa > Chordata > Actinopteri > Cypriniformes > Botiidae > Ambastaia > Ambastaia sidthimunki. The sequence continues at coordinate 9,038 of JAZGTK010022813.1, read as the reverse complement.
GTGAAGATATTTAATAAACTTACATTGATTCATACAAGGCTAATGATATTTTCTATCTCCTAACTGTACTTCCAAACCCAGATCTCACATAAAGCTGTGGACGTAATTAGATTAAAAGGAAAACATGACTTATGAGCTATTTTATTTTTACTAGCGAGGAGCACTTGAGATGTCCCCACCAGTTTGTGAAAAAGTGTTTAAAAACTTGACCTTTACAAGTACAGCCAAACCAACACACACACACACACACACACACACACACACAAACATGTTTAATGCAATGTTGCATCTTCTCATGCAGCATGAGGAAAGATACCACAGATCATGCGCTCACATCACACACTCGCATCACATGCACGGTCCAGCCAGGACTGTGTCTTTTCGATTAGCTTATCTGTGGTGTTACATCTCATTTTCCAAATGCGATCCTTAAGATGCACTTAACAGCATTACCTGCATTATATCACCTGCAGCTCTGACATCAAACCCACACACACACACACACACACACACACACACACATGCGTTTAAATCGCCCAGCAGGCCGTGTGTGAGACTCCCTGCTGAGTCATTTGCTTGACCTGCACATACACACATGCACATAATGAAGTCCCATCTATTTTAGGTTGTAAAAACGTTTCTCTAATATTTACATCAGTAACAAAACATTACAAATGTTAGACATTGTATTGACATTATTGCTTGGTGCTAAGAATGCTCTTCAAACAATTTGTAATTCTGCATGTTTTTTATACCGTTCCACTAACTACTTTTTTTAACATTATAAAGTTCTATTAATACTTCTAGAGAATGTTAGCCAACGTTTTGAGAACATTTCCTGTTAACTGGGAAGACAGTGTTGTTACTGTCTCACTCTTTTCTTCTTTACTCTCTCTCTCTCTCTCTTTGTCTATGTTCAGAATAAAAATATTAGCATACTGTTTACTGCTTGCTACGCATGCATACTGCCCACTAAATCCTTTAAAAGACTTTTTATTTCTTTAAGAGCTTTTAATAACAACAGCTGAGTAACCCTGACGACCCAAGACACACATTATTTTTAAAGTGTTTTAGACTCATAAACGAACAATAAATGGGTCTTTAAGAGCAACAAAGATCTGAATAATAATGTGACCAAAAATAAAAGCATTTTCTATTGAATTAAAATGAAGGTTTTACAGCAAATCACATTTGTAATAAAATAACACAAAGCTTTGAGGCAGTATTCATCATCTGCAGTGTATCTGATTCTGAATTAAACACCCAACACTGGGGCAAAACTCTACATGGTGTTTGATGATTTATCATGTACCTGGATTACTTAGATTGGATGCTCATTCTCAAAGGATTTGCCCTATAAACCTCACAATACCCAGCTCTGACCAATACAACACACATGCATTGACAGGGAAAATCGACTGTAGCCATGTGAGACCCCCATGGTTTGTGTGACAGCATTATTGTCCCTGAAAGGTGAAGGTCTTTGGAGATTTAAAATTGTGCTTGTGTTTTCCTGTCTATTTATCACCCACCTGCTGGACCGGAGGTTGAGGTAATGTTCTATCACAGCCTGCAGGGATTCCATTTGAGGTTTTGAGGCAAAGAAGCAGTTAATGAAGAATGAGGTACCAGTTACACATTTCACATGCAAGATATTAGCCAATCATAAAAGAGATCATTTACATATAGGAGCCCTGCCTGATGACTCCTAATAATAACATATTAACTGTTAATTGCTTTTCACCTTCCTGCAGGTGGCGATAAAGAGGCGTATCTTTACAGGGCAAAAGCTGATGTGCGCTTGTAATACAATCGCTTTACTCAAAGACCGTTTCATTAAAATTGCTTTTTTAATGCAATTAAATTAAGATTTTAATGTTTTCCTTAACTGCTTTAACAGCGTGTTTACTGCTGTTAAATAATGTATGTTATAATGTATGTTATACTGTAACAGAAGAGATTTATGACATCTTAAACATTTTGTCAACCTCTCTGCTGGAGAGTTTTGTAGAGATCCTGCAACATCCAGGTCAACATAAGGTCTGTATATACACATACATATATATGTGCATATATATAAATACTGCATAGATCTTCAGGGAAAGTAAGACAGTATTGTGTTTTGTCTTCGTAACTTCATCTTCATTGGCTGCATAAAAAACATCAGAAAATCATTAATTTCTGATGTGTGTGTGTGAGTGTGTGTGTGTGTGTGTGAGTGTGTGTGTGTGTGTGTGTGTGTGTGTGTTGGTGGCTAAGAGGAGCTCTGCTCTTGTACTGCAGTTGTATTGATGAGTGTATTGATGGATACAGGAAGAGTCACTCTTCCTTCTGTGGTCTCATCTCATCCCTCTCTTTCCAGAAGATCAGATCAGAACAAGTTTTATTTCCCTTTAGAAGTAAAGAACTGAGTGCATGTAATACACTGTGCAGTGTGTGTGTGTGTGTAAGAGAGAGAGTGAAAATTAATTCTTTACCTGCAAAATAATGTCATTAAATTCAATAATTAATGACTAATTAAATCCAGGAGAGATGATTGTGTAAGAATTAGGTTGTAATAAAAACACGATCAAACATTTAGCAGATAAGTGTAAAGACTTATAAATGCACTTATTTCACACTAAAAGTGAAATATCACAGTTGGCCTATTTATTGTTGACAGAGAAAAGTTCAGCGGAAAAGACTATTAGGGTCAGTTCATTTTACAGTGGCCCAGTTAATCGTATTCACACATCTATTAATTGCTTTTCTTTTTACAAGCTTATTTATTCCAGACAAGAAACAGGCAGCCGGGCATGTCATGGGTCAAGAGTGAGAGAAAAATTCTCCTCGTACACCCTCGTACCCCTTACAAGAGTTCCAACAAACAACGTTATGGTTATGAGTCTGGAACCGTTACAGCTCATCCTTCCAATTTTATGCTAAAACAGATTAAACCTCCTTTCAATTGAAAAAGACAGCCGTTGCCCCACCCTTCTAATGCTGTACTTATGCCCTCCAAATCTCTGCGGAGGCTTGCCGTAAGAGACAGCCCCTTACTGCAGAAAGCAATTTCAGCCCGGCTAAACGGCAAGACTCAATAAATAGCTCCTGCAGACAATTGTCCACACTGTCTGCAGGCTAACCTTACAGCAGTGTGTGTGTAGAAAGATACAGAGTGAGAGTCTTGAACAGCTGTCTCTCTGGTGTACATAGACAAAGACACATATACATCTAATGTTTGTGTGTGTGTCTTGTGTGGTCTGTGTGGTCTTTTTAACTCTCATTATGGGTATGTATCATTTATCTTTATCAAGGTGGTTTTTAAAGTAACGATTCATCTTTAATTTTAGCAATAGATGTGCGGGAAACCGACTAACCAAATTTCCTTGTCTTCTTTCTTCTATCTTTAATAAGACACCTTGTTTGAGTTTGTTTGTGTTTAGAAGCTTTGACAGTTCTGAGTGCAACTTGTCAAGCCATCAATGTTTATAACTCGACAAAATGTTTTGTTTTTGTTTCTAAGAGTTGAGCTGTTTTAAATCGTAAAATAGTTAGAAAAGTTGGAACTTATTTGCATCATTTTTTCTATGAATAAATGTATTACACAATAGAGGGATACTACACATCTCTGCTATATTCTTGAACCCAAACACTAAGCTGAATAAAACATGTGTGGTATATTCCACAAGCTGCTTCGTTCTTGTTTCTTTTGTTACACTTGTGCTCAAAACTCACTTTATATATAAAATTAACCTTTTATATTATAATTGTTTCAAAAGACACAAAACATATTATTTTGTAGCTATCTATATGATGCTAAAATGTTGATTAATATTTCCCTTATAAATATACCTAAAATATACCTCAGACCACTTAAAAAACATAGACAAGCCATATTTTAGTGATATTTAAGTATTTTTTGCCTTCTTTTCTCAATGTCAAAATATATTGTTTATAAAAAAAAAACATCGTATTTAAGCTGCTACCCATATATGGCATTGACAGGATATGACGAAATTTATAGCGTTTCTTCTTCTTCTTCTTCTTCTTCTTCTTCTGATATGTTGATCATAATAGCGCGATGTCGCCCCCAAACTTTGCGTATGAATTTAACACATCACGTGGTTAATTTAATTGAAAATATTGAAAGGTCTAACAAATGGACAACTCTCCGAAAAACTTAAAATCTGTCAGTAATTTCTCAGATATGCACATTTTGGATTAAAAGCATCAGTGGATGTTGTTTAGTGGATACGTGTCATTGGAGACGTCAGTGGCTGGTTATTTAAGGAAACAGGTAGGAACTTTTTTATTGCGCATGTTTTGATGTGTACACCTTGCACAGTTATCACAATAATGTATTTTTTATTGAAAAATGTAAATATGGATCAATCGATACACCGTTATAATTGTATATAGTTTGTGAAGACTGAATGCAGTAAATGTCAATAACTGTAAACAAACGTGCACGTGAGTTCAGCACGTTATAAGTAACTTGTGTGTCAAATATGACTTTTAGTATGAACTCTAACATCATGTCAAATTCATCCTATCTGAGCTATTCTATCCAGAATCATTTTATAGACAAATAATTTTAGTGTCTGTGTTTATGCAAAGGAAGTTTTGGGAGAAACAAAAGTTTTGAAATTTGAAGTTTTGACATTTAGATGAAATATAACCAAGAACTCTCATTGTGTCACATAAGCTATAAAAGAAGCTGTGTGTGTGTATGTGAGTGTGTGAGTGTGTGAGTGTGTGAGTGTGTGTGTGTGTGTGTGTGTGAGTGTGTGTGTGAGTGTGTGTGTGTGTGAGTGTGTGAGTGTGTGTGTGTCTGTTGGTATCTCTTTTGGTATCATTCAATAAGTAGGCCTGATATTTCTGTGACTGCCTCCATGCTTGAGTTTAATTTGTTGCTGTCAGCAGATTTTTTTCTCTTTGTTGTGCTTTGCACATCAACTGCTGGTGTGGTTGCTTGTTTCCACTAGCCTGTTTAACCAACTTAACCAGTNGTGTGTGTGTGTGTGAGTGTGTGTGTCTGTTGGTATCTCTTTTGGTATCATTCAATAAGTAGACCTGATATTTCTGTGTTTACTGCCTCCATGCTTGAGTTTAATTTGTTGCTGTCAGCAGATTTTTTTCTCTGTGTTGTGCTTTGCACATCAACTGCTGGTGTGGTTGCTTGTTTCCACTAGCCTGTTTAACCAACTTAACCAGTTGCATTAGTTGTTAGAGTGATATTTTTAGGTTTAGGGTTGGATTGAGCTGAGCTATTGTTAGAATCTGTGACCTGAAACTGCCGTTACTGTGACATTAGAGATGGATGCATCTGCACAGAAATAATGATCCTAGCTAACAAGAAACATTCTCAGAACATTGGCTAAATTTGAACATTAGCTATCCCTCTGAGAACTGTTAGCTGGCTATATACTGCAGTATATACTGTTGTGTGGAACATAACCAGACAAATGGAGTGAAATTACAGGATGGTTTAATCAGATTTCTTTCAGATGAAAAATTTGCTTCGTGATTATTGCTTAAAAATGCATCAGAACTGACACTGTCAGGGCAGAATTTCAGTAAATAAAATAAACATGAATTCTCTGCAGATTGGAGAGTAAGTTTGGATTTTATAAAGCACTCTGAGAAACTCCAGCATATCAGCTGATAAAGCTTTACAAAGATTTGTTTAACCTTTTAAAGTCACGCTTCATTCTGGTTACGGGCTGTTGGGCACCAGAGAGCGGAGAGAGCTGATTTATCTGAAGGTTACAGCCCAGCACGGACCTTTTAAAACCAAATTAAAGCTGTGCAGTGTTTTGATATTAATGTATATATTTAAAATATATTCTTTCCTGCTTTTCTGCTCTCCATCATTTCATCCACGCTTCCATGCAGGATTATTCCGGCCATTTATTCACGTGCCAAAGTGTTACTCCGGCTCTGCAGTGAAATCTCTGCATTATTAGTCCAGGGGAAACTCGTGGCTCAGTGTGAATGCTGAAGATTCATCTACAAAGTCATTACAAATGCATTTTCTAACTGTGTGTGTGTCCTCCACACCCCGCGGGTCTCAGGCCTGCATGGCAATGAGTGTTTGTGCCACAAACAATATAAACATCATTCTAATAGAGAGAAAATGTTAATGTTTGACATGAAAACAGCTTTCTGCTGTGCTGTGTGTTTTGGGTTTTGACTTGCCTAAATTGCCACTCAACTGTCTTTCAGCCAACAAGGTTCTTATCCCTAATGATCTACTCACTTGGCACATGTGAGAGAGAGATAGAGAAAGAGAGAGAGATAGGGAAAGTGAGAGAGAGAGATTGTGTGAGAGAGAGAGATGACAAATGTCTTCATATAAATAGTTTGCAAAACAGTTGGATGAAATTATAATGATTTCAAGATTTTTAGTAGTCAAACGCAAGCACCTCTGATTGTAAAACCATTGTTATATGAGTATCATCTTTCATTGCAGGACAAATGTGAAACAAGTTTAAATCCAACATGTATCATTTCCCAGATTTAGTTTCCTCCCTTTCATCATTTCTTCTCTAATTTCCTCTCAATTAAAGTGGTAAAAACTGCAGATCTGCTCTGCAATATGTTACCCGTTCAAACAAACAATCTCATGAAGCTTAAAATAACCGTCCCAGACTGCAGATCCAGCGTGAGGGTCTGACATCAGAGAGGATCTGACCAGCATCTTCTGGCTGGAGCTCCTTCAGCAGAGCAGCCGTCTGCAGTAACTGTCCACATGCAGTCACTGCAGACATACAGTACTGCAAACCCACAGAGTCTAGCTTTGCCGTTCTCTGTGCTGTTAAGTGATGGTGTGTCTGATGATGACGTTTGCTGTGGAAGTGTGATGCGTGACTAATGATCGTGAGAAATTTCTCCTGAGGAACACCGACTGCAGAGAACAGAGATGGAAGGTGGTGTGTCTCTCTGCACTGCGGGAAGCAGAAGAGAGCTCTCCAGCATCATCTTACCCACAATCCTCTTTGATTAGCTCAAAACAACACCTGTGTGTCTGTCTGTCTGAGTCAGTCTGTCTGTCTGTCATTTTATGTGTGTGTCATCAGTGTCTCATATGTGCTGACTTCACACTGGCTGTGCTGCAGTGTTGTCAGATGTAGTGTGATGGTGGGAGGGGTTTTCCCTGCAGGCAATTTGTGTTTAATGACCCCAAAGAGCAGGTAGATAAAGATGCAGTTATAAATCAGCCTGATGACAATCCTCACCAAAGCCATGTTCCCTCTCTGCATGTGTTTTACTGAATCCTGAAGCAGACCCCACCAACCCTGCATCATGTGTGTGTGTGTGTGCGTGTGCGAAGAGTGCGTGTGTGCGAGTGCGTGTGCGAGCGTGTGCGTGAGCGAGCGTGTGCGCGTGTGTGAGTGTGCGTGTGAGCGTGTGTGTGTGAGCGTGTGTGTGTGTGTGAGCGTGTGTGTGTGAGCGTGTGTGTGTGAGCGTGTGTGTGTGTGAGCGTGTGTGTGTGTGAGCGCGTGTGTGTGTGTATGTGAGTGTGAGTGCGTGTGTGAGTGCGTGTGTGTGAGAGCGTGTGTGTGTGTGAGAGTGTGTGTGAGAGAATGTGTGTGCGTGTGAGAGTGTGTGTGTTTCTGTCTCTGTATGTTGCACATCTTTTCTTTCTAGGTAGTTTATTGATTGACAGCGTTGAGTACCGTTGCTTAAAATCATGAATCTTTTGTGCACGTTTCTTTTTATGTCTTTTCTTCTGCAGTCCATTTTTTGGTCTTTGTCTGCTGTGGTACTGCAGTGACCATGAGGTAGAAAAACACAGAGTGTCTCCAAGGACCAGCAAGATTCATCATTCCCCATGATCAGTTAAAGGGATCGATTTATCCCTCTCTCTCTCTCTCTCTCTCTCTCTCTCTCAGCATCAGTCCCCTTTATCACTTCAGGCAGTGTTGTACATTACCATGTGAAGGTTTCCAACATGCTGTTAGTTGTACTTTCCATGAACGTTGGAAAAATGGACCCGTCTTTTTTAACAAATGGTCAAGGAAAGGAGGAGGAGCTTAACTTTAAGCAAATATTGATCGTTTGAGCAGAAGCTCAAAGTAAACAGAGTATCAGAACATGAACATTGGTTTATTTATGATTTATTTAACACATCTAATAGGTCTCACAACAAAGCACATGGAATTTATGGCTCTAATTCTTTAAAACAGTAAAAATATCATTGTGTGTATCAATGTACTCTGTTTGTGAAAGAGTGTGTGTGTGTGTGTGTGTGTGACACTGGGGTAAATTGGGTTTCGATGTACAGAACAGGAAAAATAGTTCAGCCATCAAAAGCTAAAGAGGTTTAACCTACCAGGAGAGCAGAAGGTGAGACCAGAGATTTGAGAGCATTTATCTTCTCCCACACACACTCACAAACGCACAAATCCACAACACAATCACAAGCCATTACTGATAACCACTTATCAGCTGTGTTCTTGCAAAATTGCGTGTGTGTCTGTTATCTCCCCTGTAGCTTTTCCCTATAGATGTAGTTGTGCTTGTGTCTGTATTATTCTGCGAATTAAAAGTCATAAGGGGATTCTGTCCATTCAGCTACTGATAAAAACCCACCATTGAGACACAAACGAATGAGACACTCAATCAACTATACAAAGCAATTACCAACAGTAGCATCACCTTCTGTAATGGTTAGAACGTCTGAGCGGAAGCAAAACACTTCAGCCGGGTAGCAATGAAATGTAATTTTATTAGTTACTTTACTTTTTATGTAGTGCAATTTACATAAAAGTTGTCGCCTTTTTCTAATAATATATTTTATATACCGCTGGCTTTCGTTTTCCCTCTCAAAGGCTCTGGGAATTATCTGTTATTTATTCTCATCTCGCTTCAGACTCAAGGAGTAAAATGTGTTTCACTGCTTAAAATGCGTCAAAATGTTGCAGTAATTGGAAAAGCTGTAATAAAAGAGAATCAAACACGCACACAGACAGCCTCCCACATGAACCATCACAGTCTTTATACAGCTGATTGTACCAGACATTAACACAAACAAATGAGAGAAGACAAACACA
>JAZGTK010022812.1:0-10153 GCA_036877625.1 Ambastaia sidthimunki | reverse complement strand
TATGGGGAAGGAACTAACATACTGCAGACATAAAGACTTGCAGAGTAAAGATAACTAAGTAAATATGTTTTTAGACGTTGTATTAATGGGATTGCTTGGTTATAGGAACATTATTCAAATATTTCTTTTTAATTCTGTAACGTTTTTTAAATGTTACACTAACTGCTTAAAATAACATTTTTAATATGATGTATAACTTAAAATAGGCTACTAATATTACTCCAATAATGTTTTTAATAGCGTTGCAGGATGTTTTTTAGAGAACATTAGCTTACAATCTAAGAACGTTCCCTGTTAGCTGGATATACCCTATTAAGAAAATTTCATACGTTTATTTGTATTTTTTCTACATTGCTGCACTTGCGGAAGAACAGACTGCACGCTTTGAGTGGTATGCACAAAATCTGTTTTCAATTCATATTTACACACTCTTAACAGTTGGGAGCGCTGTAAATTTAACAAGACCCCACGTACACACTCACACACGGTACACAATCTGCAAAGTTTTGCACTGCATCTTATATACATGCTTCTGCATAAACAAAACTTTATTTGTTATGTAAAAATCAGCGTGGCACAATTTTGATTGGTCAATTAACACATTAACCTCTACGTCCATGGCAACCAAATGCTGCTTCTCTGATAATCCGGGTGACGGATTCCTTCATACCTGAGGTAATTTAACGCTTCCTGTCTTTATAGTTTCATACAAAATTGGCGCAATCGTACGTCTTAAATGGAATATTGTAAATGAAAAAGTACATAAAACGAACATAAAACATGGATACATCGCTAGGAGCTTTGAATTAAAGGGAAAAACGGAGAAATCGCCCGTCACATCACCCGGAAGAACAAGGAACCGGTAAGAAACACGAAGACAATTAACATCGATTGCGGTTAATAATAAATCTAATATTGTAATGTGGTTGTGTTTATGTTGATATGTAGGTTGTTTTCTACGTTGTAATGGAAATTGTAATGAAAATGATTTAAAATAGAAATTTTGCAAATAACATCAAAATTTTCCAATGAAATTTATCTTTCATGTTTATATTACTGTGGTATGTGGCCATGTATTAAGGAGAATAATGCACAGTAAGGAGGCCATCACGAAATAAAAACAGTTCAGGGTGATTTAAACTCATTATGCAGTGGTTCTGTGTCATTTTAATAATGACAATTTTTAAAGTCACGATCTTGCCATGGGTCCAAACCCACAGCTGCTGCCGGTCGCAAGATGCTGATGTCAGTCAGTTATAGATTAACTGCAGACAGATTATTACAGTAATCTCAGCAGTGTAAATGTACAGCTTTTGATTCAGCATTTTACTATCTCTTGTCTGTAGTCTTCTGCCAGCTGGAGTGACACTGTGTCTATGGCCTTGTCTGCTTAAACCAGGTCACTAAATGCATCAGCATCTCTGAAGCCATTGACCTTTGACTTATTGGCTTTAAAGTGATATTTAGGCATAAACATGTATAGTTGAATGGTAAACGGCTGATAGGGCTGTAAAGTAATTTGTATAAAACCTGTCTTTATCTCCAATGAGGTAAGAAACTAAGAAAGGGAGGAAAACAGAGAGAGGTATGAGCTGTAGGAAGTGACTGGTGTTTAGCGCTCTTCCTTACTGCTGGGAAACTGTGTATGTGTTCCAGAAGACGTCATACGTGTTATCTCAAAGAACAGGTTCATACACACACACACACACACACACACACACACACCTACAACAGCCCAGGGTCCAAGTACAGAATGACACACCTCTCTGTCAGAACATCATACCATCATTCCTTAATCTGATTTTCATCTACACTTCTTTTCCTCTTTTTTCTTTATATTTCTCCCATATATCTCTCTTTCATTCTTGCTCTGCCTGACTGTTCAAAGTCTCTAAAGAAGTTTCTTTCTCCCTCTGTGCTTTGTCTCTGACTGGCTTGACCTGTCTGACAAGTTGATAAGTCACTTATTTTAGACTGTTTTTACGATGAGTTGTAAGTCATGGGAAAATATGATCTTTAGATGGAAAAGATGCTGCACAAATACATTAAACGTCTTCCTAGGTAGCAGAGATCTTCCAGCCAAATAAATATTTAGGAGTCGTTTTAATCGTCTTAACAAATGTGTTTAAAACTTTACTCTTAATAATTTCTGTGTAGTAACATGGTGCATCTTGGGCTTTGGTGTTCCAGGGACGTCCAAGTGAAGTTCTGCTTTAAATGTGTTTGTGCAACCTTTGTAGATTTTTCTGGTTTAGATCTGCGCTGATGAACAGTTTCAGCTCTTCCTTAAATGTTTATTGTCTTGATAGATCTGGTTACAGTACATTGCAATAGGTTTTCACTTCAGCACAGTGGTTTAGTGAATAGGAGGACCTTTAGCAGTTATATAGTCATTTACTGTGATCTCCTGCTAGAATTTAATTAAAATGAAATCAGAAGTTTGTGAATTGTTGCTGTGGGGAGGTTTTGCAGGAACATTTATCAAGTCTGGCCATAACAATATAGACTCATCTGAGCCCTATTGTTCTTTCAGTGAATTACTCCTTATATGCAGTGTGTGTGTGTGTGTGTGTGTGTGTGTGTTTTTTGTGTTAGAACCTCAGGTGACCCGATACATTAATGTCCAGGTTTTGTACCTCTTCTCACATTTAGTACAGACACAAAAATGTATTTTGTATTCAATTTTAATTTACAATGCACAAAAAACCCAGTATACATTATGTAAAAAAGCAAGTTGCCCAGCAACCCTCATACTTAAGCAAAATATGCCAACCAAATATTCAATTAAAATATTGACTTTAGTCTTGTTTTTTAAGAATTTGTACACCACAACTTTATTTCAGCTCAGCCTGATACAATACAAAACTTTGCTCTTCTATTTCATAGCATAACTTTTCAGTTGTTTAAATAGGGCTAATCATGCAATACCTTTCATGCTTGTTTTTAATGTTCAAAACTTCAGATATAGAAAATGACATTTTACAATTGAGTTAAAGATGCTTCAGACATCAACAAAGACCCCTCCCCTTAATTTTCTCCTTAACAGGAATATAGATCTTAAAGGCTGTCTGGTGAGGCTATGACGTATAGCCTGAGGTACAAAAGTCTATCTACAGCAACTCCAAAAACACGCAGCCCCATGAGAATCAATGAGGGCAAAAGTCATTTGGCTACATTACTAAGCTGATCAAATAACCTAAAGTAACACCTGCTGCAGATGTAAACTTTGCACGTGCTGATCTTAACAAAGACGTGTCAGGGAAACAAATGACCAAAATTGAATGCCTAAATTTAAACGTTTAACGCTGATTTAGGCCTGTTCTCATTCTATATCTGAACTGCACCATCAACAGTATTTACACAGAAACAAGAGTTACTGTTACGAAATACGTCTGTGTTAATTTAGCTACCAACACCCTAAAATCAGGCTAGAACTAATATCCTACACTATTTCTCTCCCACCCTTGTCAGAAGTGGAGGCTTAACTGTAGGGATTTGAGGGCTACTGTAAATGCAGACACTGTCTGGAGTCTGATGCAATACGTTTTTTTCTGTCTGGAATCTGTTACTATGGATACAACAGTGTATTTGCTATTCTTATAAGACATGGTCAACGAGTTTCATTTAACACAAGCTGACAGGCAAAAAAAATGTAATATAATCTCTTTTCAGCTGGAGAAGTCCTTACATAATTTATAATTAACCCCAATTCAGGACATTACTGGGCACTGATGTAACATTTATATTATATATTGTATTTATTGTTATATATTTATTGTTTCATCTCCAATCTTGTAACCCACTTTGGTCACATTTTAAAGTTTTCTAAAAACAAGCATCCCTTAAAATATTGCTAAATTTCAAAACACTAAAACATGCTTTTTATGTGGATGGTTATAAAAAGGTGCTTATCTCCAGCACATCAAATCAGAGTGTGGGTTGGACATTCTGTGGTTGCTATGGAAATTTTGTCAGCGTGACACACAATACATGTGGAAAAGAAACCAAATTTGAGTGTACAAAAAACGCATAATTCTAACACTGCAGAGAACAGATTCTAGAAACAAGGGAGAAAGAAAGCGCAATACGTTTAAGTAAATTATCCGCACACCAATGACAGGCTCTCATTGGCCGCCGTTGTTACTGCCACTGTTGTTGTTGTTGCAGAGGTCTCCGGGGCCTCCACCAGAAGCAGGGGGCTGCACATTATCTGCGAGGTTGTGAGCATGCTCCAGGAACAGGTCTTTGAGCACACTTAGTTCTTTGCTGAGCAATTTGATTTTGGCCTCCAGTCTCTCATTCTCCTCCTTCAGCTCATTGACACGCTGTTGGGTGTCCTGCGCCTTCTGCTTGCTGCGCATGCGGCTCTTTTTTACTGCCAGGTTGTTGCGTTCTCTTCTCTGGCGGTACTCATCGCTGTCCTTATCTGCGCTGTTCTTCTTCATCTTGCTGGGCGGCGTGGCCTTACCCCCACCTGCCGGACTCACTGGAACTAACTGAGGAACCTGCCAGAATTCAAACAATTTTATGCATAGTTACTATAAGGATATCAGTTCAGTGCAGTACAGGACTGTGCATAATGTTTATTTTGCAAATCTTATAAACACGTTTTGTTCATTCTTTAACACCGTAACTTTGCGGACGCATCGTTTACTACCTACTGAGGTTTGGACAATGCGAAGGGAGAGAGTTTGTGGTCTGTTTTGCATGAGTCATAAATATTATATGATATTTGTCAATAGACACAAGTACATTAGCTCTTTATAGGTATACCTGCTGCAGTCCTGCTGTGCTTGTGGGGTTCACCGCGCTATTGTGAGGCTGACTCTGTATGACACTGACACCGTTCTGATCTATGTTGGATGTTTTCTGCTGCGGGTGCTTGCTCATTTGGATCCACTTCCACTGTTTGACGCTCTTTCTCTCGCCCTCTCCGACCTACGCTGTCGGTTTTTAGAGCCGAGGCTGATGTGATGAGGCTTATGCAAAGCTGAATACCACAAAGTGCAGCTGTGTGCAGACAGGAACAGAAACAAGAAGTTAGACAAAGCCATTTACACACATTGGCATCACTCTTTATCAGATGGTTCATTTCTGCATGATCTGATGCCACAACATCCCCACCTGACCATAGCTCAACGCCGAAACGCATTATATCAGCAGAATGCTGCAATACCTAAAAGTCAAGTCAAGCACTCGTTCTTATCCGTTAGCATTATGTTGCCGTAATCCATGTCAATGTGCATATGTGGCAGATTTTCTTTCTCTCCTATGAGTGTGAGCTCAAGTGTTGCCCGCGGTTGCATCATCGCACGCCCTCCCACCCGCTCTTTTGTACCACGGGAGAAGGGAAACTCCAAAGTCATGCAGAACTTATCCGAGAAAAGTTAACATTTTAAACTAACATCGAAATAGTGACGTAACAATTACCTAGATGAAAGTTTATTACAGCCCATTTTACAGACGGAAAAGGGTTTGAATGTTGTTATGAACCACGGGTGGCTGGTTACATCATACACGGAACTATGTGGGAATGAAGGGGAATACCGCTTTGTTAGTTGCCTCAACAACACATACCTACATTCAAGAAGGCAGCAAGGTATTTAAATCTAATAAAGCAGTTTTGAGCTATCGTCTTGGACCATCAAAGCACAATTCTGACACAAATAGGACATCGGATCAGTTTACGTGCATCGGTTGCCTCTGGGATCCGCTGCGAGTTAGCAGGCAGGCTAATGTGCTGGCACATTTCTGACATGACGTCAGGCGTCTAACAATATCAACTGAGAGCGCGCACACACGGCTTTATTGCGTGAATGAAGGATAACGATCGTGATCATGTTTATTCGTGAATAATGAAGTTCTCGCTGATCTTAAATCAAGAAGTTAAAGCTTTTTTTTCAATTGGGTAAGCAGGAAAGGACCATCTCAGTTAGCGAGCCACCGTTTCAATGGCAAAAATAATTAATTCGACATTATATATAGGTAATTTATCTCCCAGACAACTTACCTTGAAGGCTTATGGGTCATTCACTTGAGTTAATAAAGAATAATATCCTTTTTGCTTACGGGAAATAAGCGCAGGATGAGGTGTTATTGTTTGGTAAAGCAGCGCTTGGGAGTATTGCGAAATCTTTTGACCATGTAGGGAAATGTGCTCTCCTAACCAATCAAATCACACAATGAGGAAGGATGACGAAATACACATTTGACTGACCTGTCGCTGTACCAATCAGACCGCAACTGTCAGTTTGGGGGCGTTTTCATTCGATAAGGCATAAGATCATTCACGAATACTAAACAAGGTAATTCATTATTGGCATTGAGGAAATGAAACGTCCTAATTGTTTGTATTAAAATACATAAATGAGAGGAATAAAATATAAAGATTTAATAAGTTAATAAAGGAAAATGTTAATTAATAAAACAGCCAAATTAAATACATTTAAATTTAATCAATAAATGTATTTTTTGTAATATTTTTGTTATTGTAAATTTTATGTGAATACTGCCTACCCAATAAAATATTTCCTTATTTCTTTGTATGGACATCCCCACCTGACCAAAGAAACGCCAAAGAAAACGTAGAATTATGAGATTTAAAGTAAAAACAGAGCAGACCATAACAAACCAGCAGAAAAATAATTTATAACTTCAATATCTGCTGCTGGCTACATTCTGTAACCTCTGTTGTGTCATACTTTACAGTGGTACGTGCCAGGCGCGCGCTGAAACAATAGAGGGAGCTCCCAGACCGCGCACGCACCGATCAGCCCGGAAAGCGCTTCAACTTCAGCCCCAGATGCTTTTGCGCTCTCAGGCTTGCGCTAGATGAGACGTGTGCTACGAATCCATACTCAAATTATTGTGTCCAAAATTCTCCAAAGTGTCTAGGAAATGATGAATGGTACAATTTCTTAACTTAATTAAAACAAGCCTGCCATGGTATGCACAAACAAAAACGCTTAAAAGCGAAAAGAATAAAACAGATTAACAAAGTTTAGCAACAGAAAATCATGTATTCTTTGAGTGCGACAGGTGACAGCTATAATCCGAAATAATGTTTGACTCAAGCATGCAATTTAACGGGATCTTTTCACATTCAATTTGCTTGTTTTATAACAACTATTTTTCCTTTATAGGCGCGAATTCACTTTGGGTAATTTATCAGAACAATATTTCATGTTATATAGTATAATTGATCTTTTAATAAAAGAGGTTGATTTTAGGCAGCCTAGTTCAGTAGGTATATTTCTATATTCTTTCGCGAATGCTGGACTTTATTCATTTGCATAGATACGTTTATTCCATTCTAATCGACAGTGCTGCGCCTAAACGTTTTGCGCTTAAACGCTTTGTAACCTGTATCCACGATGGTATTGAAAATCAAATCGAATTATTAATTAAATCAATCAGTTTAATTACCAATATACCTTAAATATCATAAATTGAAGATATGTTTTACTAAAATCTATATATATCCTAAATAGTATTCTGAAGACGAACACATTAAATTGTCTTGATGTTTGTGCGTTCACGTTCAGGGGCGTTCAGAAGCATTAGGACCCAGAGCACACCCGCCCTCCAAACTCAAAAGCGTATATAAGTGCCCTCAGAAAACTATTTGACAGATGTGAAGCTCACACGCTGAGGGTGTAAGTGTCGTCTTAAAGAAGATCCCGTTTGGTGTTTCAGCCTTTTACTCGCATTCACAAAACGGCCAAGTACACAGCCACGACAGGCTGAAAGTTTGTCTGTTTCAAGAACATTGAGCCAGCGCGGCTTTCTCCGGTACTGCGAGCAAGCTGGATTCCCGGAGCTCTTCACCATGTCTGGCCGGTTTTAGATACTCCATGGAGCAAGCAAACCTTTACGAGGTCGCCCCACGACCACTGATGACCAGCCTTGTTCAAAGTCAGCCAAACGCCTATATCTACAAAGACACCGCCGCTACTGGAGACCTGAGCGAAATCTGTGAAAACGAAAACTCAATCGACATTAGCGCGTACATTGACCCTTCTGCATTCAACGACGAATTCCTGGCTGATTTATTCCATAACAGCTCCAGACAAGAAAAACTCAAGCTGGCGAGCGGAGACTACGATTACCCCCACGGCGCCAATGGTACACCGGGGGCGCAACAGATGTACGGCTGTCTGAACAACTACATGGATTCATCCAAACTGGAACCTATCTACGACAATCCGGCACGCATGAGACCTGTAGCCATCAAACAAGAGCCCCGAGAGGAAGATGAGCTCGGTCACTCGATGCCACCGACATACCACCACTCTCAACACCACCCGCCGCATTTGTCTTACCTTCAACATCAGATTGCGCACTGTGCGCAAACCACCATGCATCTCCAACCGGGACATCCCACGCCTCCCCCGACGCCCGTACCTAGCCCGCACCACCAACACAACCACTTGCCGGGGGGCTCAATGAAACTTGGCGAGCGGGGAAAAGCAAAAAAACATGTCGACAAATCCAGCGCTGAGTATCGGATGAGGAGGGAGCGCAACAACGTAGCTGTGCGCAAGAGTCGGGACAAGGCAAAAATGCGCAACGTGGAGACGCAACATAAAGTGATCGAGCTGTCGTCGGATAACGAGAGACTGCGCAAGCGGGTGGAACACCTCACACGAGAACTGGAGACGTTACGGGGCATCTTCAGGCAGCTTCCCGACGGATCGTTTGTTAAAGCCATGGGCAGCTGCGGCTAGCCGGACCGAGAGAGGAGTGTGCTGGACTTTTGAAGTTTGGATGAATTTATGTCTGCTGGATAAACGCTGACCGATTCTAAAACTGTTTCTATAGGAGCCAGGCAGCTGCGGTATACATGTGCCTTTTGTACAAAACGATAAGCTCATCTCACACATCTGAACTGTGGACTGAATGGTTGTTGTAGGTCTAGTCCTTTTAAGAATGTGTGTTAGCTACGCGAAACATATCAGTGCAGCTAACGGGCATGATTTCACCGTATCTATTTTAATGTTAAGTTACCTGTCTACATAAACCCTTCTTTTGCGCCTTGCCCCATGGTTTATATACGAACTGCAAATGAACTACTCTTTTAAAGCATAACGCAGTGCAAATGAACACTTTCTACACACCTGTTGCTGCGTATTGTTCACTGTATGGTATTGTTGATTGAATATTTTTTTCAGGGGGTGGGAGTGGGGTTGTTTTAATGGATGGCAATAAACCTAATGCCAAAGCATAGGACTGGAACACATTGTTTTTACTGTAGTAGGCTATTCTGTCATTCCTTCATAACGCAGACTGTATGCACTATGTCGTGAAAATGCGGCCTGATGAAGCACATTGTGAACATTTTTGCCATGATTCGGGTACTGATCTGTATAATGCCTGCCAGTGTACGCTTTATCGAGTAAATGCTTTGTATTTATGCAATATGATTGATAAAAATGTGAAAGGGTGCATATCTCTATGCAATGTCTGTTGCTGTCTTTAAGAATGATTTCGGTGGAAGAACACCGTTGCTTTCTCACTGGTTTTGCAGTGAAGTCCTGTTTTGCTCTGTGCATTTCATGTGAACTGTTTATTTCTTCTTCTTTTGTACAAAAACACTCGAGCAGAGACAAGTTTTAGTGCCTTTTGATTTTTCCTTTATCGTCATCACTGACTGAACGTTTGGAGAGAAATACACAAGCAAGGAAAAGAAAGCACTTTTTCCACAAACGGCGTATTGAAAATGTTATAAAATGTTAAACGAATGTTTAAATACGTTTCAGTTTTAAAATGAACAGTATATATAAATATATATAAATATATATGCCAAGAATTATGAATTAAAAACATTGTCTTACATATGTCTCGTCCGTTGCCATCTCATTTTGACCTATGAGCAGGTTTTGAACGCAATGTTACTCGCCACAATTATCACTAGTTAATATTCTGTGTATGGCTATATTTCGACTATATATTCACTATTCCAACTTTCTCAGCCGCAGCTGTGTTTAGTATTATTATTACATTTTTTTATGCAGGCCTACTTGTGTATTTTTAAGAACTATGTTAACAGCTCACGACGCTTTCATTGTAGACGAGAATAATACGCTTAGCATCGATAGGCGGCGCTCGCAAGCCGTTTGATTTTAATGAGCCCAACCTGTACGTGTTTGTGGAG
>JAZGTK010022811.1:0-10153 GCA_036877625.1 Ambastaia sidthimunki | reverse complement strand
GAGTGAAATCGGACTTTATAAAGCGTGATTGCATTGAACGCGCACTTTCCGCAGAGTGAAATCGGACTTTATAAAGCGTGATTGCATTGATGCGCGGCAGAATGACGGCAGCTGCTCTGCGGAAAACACGCGCGCTGGATGTTGTTGTGTGTTTCTTATGCGTTTCTCTGACTGATGCTTTTAATATTGACGCTCAGCGCGCCGCGCTGTTCCGCGGACCTGACGCGACGTTCTTCGGATATTCAGTCCTGCAGCACGTTCACGACAACACGCGCTGGTGAGTACAAACACAATAAACGCACTTTCATTTATCTGTTGTGTGTTGTGTAGAGTTAAATGATGACTTTCAGAGTTTTCAGTCTGTTCGTGTTTCTGTAGTGCTGTACGCTGAGCTCACTTATCTGAAAGACTTTAAATAACATACTCTGTGATGATATGTGATGTATGTGATGATGTGTGATGTATGTGATGATGTGTGATGTATGTGATGATGTATGTGATGATATGTAATAAAAGCGCTCTGTTGCTATGGTTACCTCCTCAGCCGAGCGCGACTTTTTGAGCATCAGTTTTGCTTCAGGTGAAAATAACTGAGTAACTTTTATAGTTACTGAAATATTATTCACAGATGTAATGATATTTAAATGCTCCGTTTATCTCTCATCCATCTGTAAAAATGATGGTGTTTATTTTGTTTTATTTTTGTTGTTTACTTTGAATTTAGATTGTTTCTGTTCACTCATGAAAATGGTTTAGTAGCTGTAAGTCCACTGTAAAATGAGAGAGTAAATTATATTGCGCGTTTGCTCTGTTGTGACTCAAGTGCTTTAATCTCCTGAAACTTTATACCGTTTAAAAACTTGTAAAGAGAAACAGGCGCAGCGCTTACGTCACTGCCCTCACTTCAGCCAATGAAGATGATGTCGTGCTTACGTCACTGAGATATACAGCCAATCATGACAGCACAAGCTGAAATCATCTTCAGTTGCCTTCCAAACAAATCACTTAAACTGAACATCGTCTTGCCTTTCTAAGTAGATGATAAAGGAGGCAGTCAAACTCATATTTTGCATCATTAAACATGCCAACAAGCTAACTAACTAACTCACCTAACTTTGTATTGTAAGGCTGACTAACACATTACATCACTGATGTTAGCATCTTAAAAACATGCATTTACATGTATTCATTTGGCAGATCCAAAGCGACTCACAGTGAATTTAAGGTAAACATTTTTATCAGTACTTGTATTCCCTGAGTTTGAACCCACAACCTTTGCGCTGCTAACGCAATAATGCTCTACCAGTTGAGCTACAGGAACACTTACATTCAAACATGGTGGATGACAGTAGTTTGTTTAAAATGTTTACAAACTACATGCATATACATACTAACTCTACATACTGTATGGACAGTCGAGGGTGTGTGTGTGTATCAGTGTGTGGTGATCATGTGTTCTGATGTCTGCAGGATTGTGGTTGGGGCTCCTAAAGCAAACTCATCTTTCAGCGGTTCAGTCCATTCACCCGGTGCCGTGTTCAAGTGCAGAATCCAGAACAACCCGGAGCGGCGCTGTACTGAGATGGACCTGGGCAGAGGTGTGTGTCTTTACACAATATCCTCTCCAGATATAACTGTCACTCATTTAACCTCCATATAACCTTTCTCTTTCACAAAATGTTCTTTGCAGTGGAAAAAGGTTCTTTAGACTATGAAAAGGTTAGAAAGAAATGGTTCTTTTAAGAACCCTTTCACTGAATGGTTCTCTGAGTAAACAAAATTGGTTCTTTTACGGCATTGCTGTGAAGAACCTTTTAAGAACCTTTATTTTTAAGAGTTCTCTAATGACTCTTTCCATGAATACCTGTCTGTGCTTATGTTTCAAATGTTTTCAGTACTTGTTAGTTTTTTTGACCGGTTGTGTTTGATGTGTGGGTAAGTTAACCCTCAACCCTCAAAGGTAAATCATGAAATTAAACATTGAGTTTGGACCGTCAGTAATTAAAAAACCTGTGTTGGATGAATATTTTTCAGCTCCGTTTGGCTTGATTTGTTCAGTTATTATCATCATAAAGTTCTACTAACATTATTGCAAGAATGTTTTTAATAACTTTGGGAGAAGTTTAGAGAACGTTAGCCAACGTTCTGGGATCGTTTTCTGTTAGCTGGGCAGTGACCGTCAACCTCCAAAAAGGCACCGTTAAAGTAATGTAACAATATTTTTGTCTTCAGAAAACTTCCAATGTAACACAATAGATTTACTTTAATGTTGCTTTTCTAAAACTTTCTTTGTCCTTTTTGGATCTTGACAGCCTGCGGTCACTGTGTTCTTATGTTGTATGAAAAAGGCTGAGTCAACATTCTTAAGAATTTCTTTTGTTTAAAATGAAGAAAAGAAGTCGTACAGTTTTAGAAGCACATGAGGGTGAGTAAATGATGACAAAACGAACATTTTTGCGTGAATTGTTTAAATCTTGTTTAAGGTTTGTTACAAAGATCTGTTGTTAATTTATGAGGAATGTTTTTTGGCTCAAAAGATATCACGGCAACAGGACAAGACGTTTACTCATCTGCTTGGAGACACAAAACAATTTATTGGTTACAAAATGGTCTTGATCATAAAGACATTCTTTAGTTGTGGACTCATTTTCTCCTGAATTCCTGTTTTTACAGTCATTAGGTTAATTGATATAATTGAACTTCTTAACTGATAAAGTCTGTTTAAATCTCCTGATCAACATACAGTCATTATGTTATTTCCTTCATTTAGAGACATAATCAGAGTCTTAATCTTTTTATAACAGCTTCAGCTGATTCTGTGATGAGAGTTTATTTCACTGAATGATGAATGTATATATAAAACCATTTTGGATGTGGGATATTTTTTGATGTTTCTGACTGCCGGTCAGCATTTTGTTTATAGCGCTTTGTTGCAAACAGAGAAGATAATTAACACAATTTTATATTTATTGTGTATTTATTTTATATATATTGTGAGTCTTGTGAGCTGCTTGTGTGGTTGCTGTCTCTCTCTCTGTATAGTGTTTCAAAGCAGTTACTTACAGGGTTCTATGATGGTAAGTGTATGGAATGGAAATGTTGGGGAAACGCTCTCACAACCTAAAATTGTTATCTGAGCAGGCATCAGTTTAATTAGGCATTTTATACGAGTCTGAGATATCTGAGAGTCTCAGCACTGATGCTGTTAATCTGCTGAGCTAAAGAAACCAACCGCTGTCTGATCCAGCCGTCTCTCTCTCTCTCTCTCTCCTCTACACAATCACTGTCTGTCCTCTGACTGCACTGAGAGATGATGTGTGTAAACACTCAGCTGACCCCTTATACTGGAGATTCCCTGCACACACACACACACACACACACACACAATGCATTGGTCATTGTCCACCTATGTCTGTAGTTACTTGAATAAACTACGATCAATAATATTATGGTATGTTTTTGTCTGCATGCTTTCATGATCTTTTATGATGATTTTTGTGTGATTATTTAAAACACGTCATTCTCACAGACTGTTTTGATGTAATGTCAGCATTTAGACGTGAACTGATAGTCTGACTTTTCACACTGCAGGGAATAAGCCGAGAGAGTCGTGTGGAAAGACGTGTCAAGGTGACAGAAGTGACGAGTGGATGGGAGTCAGTCTGGCACGACAAGACAAACCCAACGGCAAGATTCTGGTATGTGACAGTAAAGAAACAGAAAGATCTGTGTTCTGATTGGATGAGCTGCTTTCTGAACCGCTGTTGCTACATTGTTACAGTTACAGGCTGATTAACTTTATTTCCTGGTTGAATTTCTGATTATTAATATGAAGAACTGTTTGTTGAACGCTGGTGTTTTATCACTTTGCTGTGCAGAATATTTTTAAACAGAACCCTCCCGCTGTAAAATCACTGTAGTTCACTTTCTCTTGTGACTTCCCAGCTAACAACTTTAGGTTGTAAGAATGTTTCTGTAACGTTTCCATTAAGTAACAAAAACAGCACAAATGTTATTTTGAATGTTCTAGGAATGTTCAAAACATCCAGTGTTTTAGACGTTGTATTATGTCTAAAACATTGCTTGGTTGTAAGAATGTTACTTAAAGTTTTTTTAATTGTGTTAAAAAAGGTTTTTAAATTAGTACACTAATTATTTAAGAATAGCGTCTTTGATTTATATGATACACAATGTTATAAAAATGTTCTACTAACGTTACTGCAAAAATCTTTTTGATAATTTTAAAAGAACTTTTAGAGAACATTAGCCAACGATCAGAGAATGTTCTCTGTTAGCTGGCTTGTTTTGTTATTATTTCTTCCTTACGCAGAGCGTGTAGGACAGATTTATTTTGGGAAGGCAGATGTGTTCAGAAGTTTAACATCTAGATGAAAGACTCAAATGTTGAGCAGGTGACTGCAGTCGACATTGTTCAGATGTTTGTGTAGTGATTCACATTAAACTCACCGCAGGAAATTAGAGATCCTCTTAGAAAACAATAGACTTATGAAGTGCTAAATGATCTCAAGTATTCTTTGTTTCAACTCTTAATTATCTTTTTCCTACAATTTTTGTTTCTTGACCTCTAATGACTGAAATTTTAATCATCCCGGCGGTTGTTTAATACAAACTGCATCTACTTGTAAAACGGGCAGAAACTGAAAGCATCATTGTTACAAATATCTTTCATGAGGGCCGCATTGTTAAACTCCAGCTGCTCTTCACATCAAGAGACCACAAGAGCACTACACTCGAGACTCAACATCATTTCTCATGATGACAAACCAGAGTCTGGAGTTAAAGGCCTTTAACTGGACAAACAGACATTAGCACCAATCACAGACAGAGTTTCTCTTCCATTGGCTGAGAGGAAATGGATGCTGGGCTTTGTTTTGGCTCGTGGTGGTGCAACACAAGGCCAGACCCCTCGTTAGTGCCTAACTGAAGCCCTCTGCAGTGTGTGAGTGAGTGTTTTAGAAAGGTTGGATCAGGGTGGTCTGATGGACACAAGGACACATGCAGAGTTCTTTGATGTTCAGAGACACAAACAGTCAAGTATGAAGATTAGAGAGAGATGGGGTTGAAAACTGTAGTTATGATGGCTGTGATTATCGGTGTAGATGACGGTTAATGTGGGTATTTTGTAAGTATTATAAAGGGTTGAATTACTAGCTAAAGCAACAAGCAAGAACTGTGTGTTATTGGGATTGTCCTCCCGTATACAATACAAATCTGAATTTTTGCTCTAAAAACATTTAGAGGCAACTGAAGTTCTTAACAGAAGTTTTACCTGGTGTATATAATGTATAGTTAGATTCAAATAATTTGTTGTTTTTATATTTCTGCTATATTTTAAAAGTTTGTTTATTGCTGAAGTTTTTATGCTGCTGTTTCAACCAGGTTTTTCCCCAAAATAGATCTTAAGGGACTAACCCAGCGAAATGGAGGTTTAAAAAGACAATAAACAATATTTCTACCAAGTTATGTAGGTCATTAGCCTGTAGGTCAAGCGCAATGATAAAGAATTAAATTCAGTGTTTGGTCACATGTTTATATCATTTATTTTACAAGAGTTTGGCTCATCCAATCGGATACTAGAGTTTGTTTGGACACTGATGATCTCTGTTAATCTTCTGATTTGAAACAGAATAAATGGATATGTTTAAAAACACTTTATCCAGAGGAATTGAGGCAGGGAGGGATAATGTTTATGTTCTTTATAGGTGTATATACATGTTAACAAAGCACATACATGTGCTGTAGCTCACGTGTGCCTCACCGCAGCTAATGGCTTCATCTGCAGAGAATCACTTTTACATGTTAAGCATGTTAAAGGCCTGCAGGGCAGATGTGAATTTTCTCAGCGTTCACAGGGACATGATTAGGCCCTCAGATCCTCTCGTTTCTTTATTTAGTGAAGCATTATGTATTTCGTAACATCTCTCCTGTGTATTTCCAGAGTGCTGCCTGCCAGAAAATATTTTTGATAGATGTTTCTTTGGCTGTTATGAGAAAGGCTTTAGTTTAAGGCTGTTTTTTAGAAGGTTATCAAATAAGGTCGTTTCGCGTTTGGATGATCAAATGCTGCCAATACAGTAGAGCCATTTATTTTCATCCCTGACAGAGAAAAACAGACTAGCTGTGTGTTTTCAACACAACAAACTTTTGCCAGATAGTCACCTGACATCATGTGTGTATGAATTCATGATAACATTTTAACTCTTAAAGATCCTTCTGAGATTCTGCTGTGATTTCAGCAGGAGACAGGAAGTGGAACTGAGTTCTTCCTGTAATGTAGCAACTACTGCATATGATTGGAATGTGAAAATGTCCTACATCACAGAAATGAGCAGTTGTGTTTTAAACAGAGTTTGGTTTTAGTGTGAACTGTTTTTCCTCCTGTTTACTCAAAAGCATCATTTTACAGCCTCAGATTGAAAGAGGGGAGGGAAAGTTTATGGTTTACGATTACAGGACGGTATTAATGAGCAAATCTGAGGCGTTTTAGATCGTTGATGGGAGTCTGTTTGATGTTTTCCATGTTTTTCTTGCTCGGGTTTAATTATGAGAAGTGTGTTTCTGTGGATGTGTTTCTTGTTTGTTATACCTCAAACATTACAGACCCAAACCCTAAATATTAGATTTAAAGGTGGAGCTCCTCAACTTTTTATAATACCATGTATTCTGTATTCCATGTGTTACACATATTTCATAATTTTCATTATCACATTTATCAAATTATCACATTATACATTTTCTGTGTTTTTCTTTTATTATATGTAAAGCTGCTTTAAAGCAATGCAACATATATACTATATAAATACATTTGACTTGAAATGACTCTCTGAACAACCACCTAAAACATCTCAGAACACTTAGCAGCACCCTAGAAACCAGCCACAGCACCCTAGAAACCAGCCACAGCACCCTAGAAACCAGCCACAGCACCCTAGTGATTATGAGTTTTACACAGACTTTAAATTTCTTTATAAAATGTAAAAATCCAGTCTGTGTAAACTTTACACTGCAAAGATATACAGTATATTGATTATTGTAGCAATAAGTGTGCTGAGTGCTGGTTGAAAACTGTATTGTATTTACACAACCAAATGGTAAAACGTAATCTCTAAAACTTAAAACTGTTCCTGGGAGCGCTGGTATTTCCTGCAGGAAATGCTGATCTGCCGTTATTTGTCTTTGTCTACAGCTTTGTTTACTTTCTCTGCTGAAGTCTGAGATGTTTGAATGAAGATGCCCATCTCTCCAGAAACACTAACCTCTTCATCCCAAACATATTAGTCACAACAGTGGCCAGACTTCCTTTAGCTTTTATTTTTATCTCAGAAATTAAATAGGATTGCAAAGCTGGGGTGTTTTGGAAATATTCCAGTTTGGAATATTATGGGAATTTATGGGAATTTGAGAGAATTCATTGAAAATGTTGGGTAATATTTACAAACTGTGTCATACAAAAATAAACATATTTGCTTCCTAGACATATGACTTTTCTTAATCTGTGTGCCAGTAATTCCTGTAAATTCCTGCAAAGTTTCCAAAATTGCCAGAATTTTGCAACTCTAGAAATGAATTTGAGCCGGGAAAGAGGCACTTAGGCTTTGTGTTTGTTGTTAAAGATGATGATGATGATAATTCTCTTCATGTATGACGGTGTGCAGGCGTGTGCTCATCGCTGGAAGAACGTCTACTATGAGTCTGAGTACATCCTGCCTCACGGCTACTGCTCCATCATCTCAGCCACACTGCAGGGCAAAGCACAGGCCCTCATACCCTGTTATGAAGGTACACCGCACTCACTTTGACTGTGTTTGTGTTCAGTGTGCCAGCAGTGTTAATAATACACTCACACTCTGTTGAGAGAAGCTCTCATCTCACTGGCTCACACACAGTATCAGCATCAGCACCACAACACAGCCGAAAAGATTTCTAGTGTATCATGAAACATGTTCTTAAAGGGACAGTTCACCTCAAAAATAAAAAATGTTCCATCATTTTCTCATTTCTCATTTTGTCCGTGGAAAAGAAGATATTTTGAGAAATGTCTCGGTGGTTTTATGTCCATACAATGAAAGTCAATGGGTGCCACTGTTGTTTGGTCTCCAACATACTTCAAAATATCTTCTTTTGTGTTCCTCAGAAACAAAAAGTCATACAGGTTTAGAATAACATCAGGATGAGTAAATGATGGAAGAATGATGGTAGAATCTTTGGGTGAATTGTCACTTTAACAGGCTTTACAGTGTGTTATGGTGCCCAACCGTCCTTTAAAACCTCAGACTGATGTTGTCTGGCATCAGTAAACTGGCACATGAGAGCATGAAGAAAAGCAGGTCTAACAGAAATGAATGATCTGAGCTGACAGAATACCTGGATGAAGCATTGTGGGTTTTGCAGATGAAGTATTTGACATGTAGCATATCAGGCTAAGAGATGTTGTAGCCTGTGTTTAGATAAAATGTTTGAAGAAACACATTTAGACCTCAAAGAAATGAATGTATTAAACCGTTTGTTATCTTCCACATGTAAGTCTGTGTTCACAACATGTTTAGTTTGTTATGAATGTTCCAAACAAACTGGAGTACAGCAGACAATAAATCTGTCAGTGAACAGTTTATAACAAGAAGCAAACAGAAGTTAATAATGGACAGCGAGCTACAGATGAACAGAGCTGCACTGGTGTTGTGCCCTAAAAAGAATTCTTTTAAGGGTACCAAGAATATTACAAACAGCTGTCAATACCAAATCTAGCTGTGCTCTGAGCTTATCACTACACCATCTCATACTTTCATATCATGCACACGTGACAGGAGTTATGGCAGTATATTAAGTGTACTCAGAGGAAACCTCAGAGGTTTTGAGTTTGTGTGGAAAGTGTTGAGGGAAGCTGTGAGAGTTCAGGATTTCTTTCCCTCCTCAGCTCTGAGGCAGTGGTAGATTTCCTATCGTTTGTTTTGGGTTTGGGCCGGGCAGCATCGGGGGTCTTCTGTGTGTGCAGCACATTCTGAGGGAATCCAAGGCCAATATTTTGTGTAACCAGAGGCATTGCACTCCCCCCCCCACCCCCACCCCCTCCTGTGTGTGAGCTTTGGTTGAACGTGGAGCTGCTCTGTTCTTCTCAGTCTCTCGTTCTCCAGATCCTCTTGGATGGATTTGGGACTTTGACTAGCTCCATATGGAATGTCGGAAGAACTCCAGCGAATGCTGGCCCACGCTCACAGCGAAATCATTTGTGGTCTGTTGTTTTTTTCCTTCCTCTCTCTCCCCCTCCTCACTCTTACAGATCATAAGAAGACGTATGGGGAAGAACACGGTTCGTGCCAGGCCGGAATCGCAGGCGTTTTCACTGAGGTCAGTGGAAGTACGAGTATGTTACGCTATGTGTTCTCACGCGTCTGCTTGAATCTCCATCTTCATTGCATTTCCATAAGCCTGTAGATATGGATGTTAACTCTCCTGGGTCTTAAAGAGATAGTTTACCTAAAAATGGAAGTTAACCCCCTGACACATGTCCTGGTGAACCATTTATTTAAGTTTAATAGTTAAAGGCAATTTCTAGCAATAGCAAGCATGAGATCCCGCCCTCATTTCAGAGTGCTCTACAAAGCCACGCCTCTTCAAACACACAAACACGCAGATGACAGAAGACTGTGTGTGTGTGTGTGTGTGTGTGAACGGGGGGGAAGGTATGCAAACACAGTTTGACAGGCAAGTAAGACATCCTGTCATTGCACTCAGACCAAATGCAGTGATTGCACAAACATTTTATTATCCTGCACCTTCCACAGAAGATATATTTTTATATAAATATATTCAGAGCAGTTCATGACCTCTGTTTCACAGATCTGTGCAGGAATCTGAACACAATTCAAAATGATTGTGTGTGATATAAACATTTACACCATATAAAACTGCAAGTTGTGTGTGTCCACTTGCTTCTTTGAGCGTTTTAGTATTTCGTCTGTAGTTCAGCCAACTGCTGTGTTTGTGTGCAGTCCAAACTTTGGCCAGCAGTGAAGAAATGTTTGATACTAAAACACAAACTGACAGACTGATGCCCAATAATAAATTCATTTGTATCATCAGTCAGTGTTTCATTCCTTCCAGTGTTTTGTTTTCTAAACACTTTCTGATGTCT
>JAZGTK010022810.1:0-10153 GCA_036877625.1 Ambastaia sidthimunki | reverse complement strand
AGTGTCCAACCAAGGGCACGAGAGGACAGTGTTGGACAAACTCGGTCATCTTGGGTACCATGGAGATACCAGATGCTTTTGTGGGCACCCGTGTGCTTTACACTCCTGATAGGCAGGACATAATTTCTCTGGTCGTTAGTGGTCCAGGGACACTTTCTTTTTCTCCCATGAATTAAATTCACGAGGGGTGTGAGTCACCCCTCTTCATTAAACGGGTAAAAATACATCCAAATAAAAGCAACGCGCCAATTACGCGCGGCGTGAGGAGCGCATATGTGCCTCCGAGTTTAGTCGCTTCACCTCCAAACACATCCCTGAATAAACCCGTAAGACACAGTGAATGGCCTTCAGTGTGATGCGTAACTAGTGTAATTTAGGAAAATGAGAGGGTACCAGAATCGATGCTCACGCAAACTGCGTTTCTCCGGCACGCCAGGACTCCGGATAAAGCGTCGCACATGGTGCTGATATAATTAATTTGTTTGTATATCGGTTTATAGGGGTTCTTAATGTGAACTGGAATAGAAAGTAATTGCAGACCTCGGTAACGATGTTTCGGTTGTTCACTGAAGCGATTCCGCTCTCAAATGTTAAGACAATAAAAATGAGGTCTCCGGGGATTTTCTGTGCCGGGACGGTAAGCGCTTTTGGTGAGAGAGAGGAACCCAAACTTCCGCGGAGCTTCCCGTTATTACAGGGAATAAATACGATCTGGGAATAGTTTCCAAACTGAATTGTTTTGTGTATTTATTTATTTATGACAACGGGAATTAAATTCTCCATTCAATGAACATCTCGTTTCATGGTTCCTGGATGTTTCTGAGGTCGACACGGTAACTGTTTTCCACATCAGATCCCGGTCAAGCTGTCCGTGATAAACTGCGCGCAATCACAGCAGCTTTGGCTAATGTTAGTAACTCTATACAACTGTCGTGCAGCGGGGCGATGGACGCGTTCCAGACGCGCACTCGCACCCAGTTGCACCGGCCGTCTCTCGGTTGCCGCCCCCTGCCGGGCCCCGGAACCGGCGTAACACAATCGCTTTATGTTCGCCGTGTGAGTCGCTGAGCTGGGAAACACGAGACGAGTCGTTTATTCAGGTTCCCGGGCGCGATGAATAAAGCGCAGAGGCGAAAGCGGTTCGTGCGGTTTGCGCGCAGGATCTTGGAGCGGGGAACATGTGAGACGGGAATGGGAAACTGGAAACTGGATTACACTTTACAGAAAGACGCAGAACTGGAGCTTTTAAGGTAAAGTCCATTATCCTTCACAGACATTTTCTGTTAGGACTTTTACGCGTTTTCATTTAACGCGATGGTGTCGCGTTCAGTAAACTTTGTTGCACTGGGTCGATGTGAAATGGGTGATGCTGAAAGTTGTGTGTTTTAGTTACATTTCCTTCCTGTTTGTGGCACGATTTCACAGATGATAAAGATTAAACAGCGTTGTTTTTAAATCTTTGTCCTTCTGTCCATGGAGATGCAAATTTATTTATGCAAAATTAATAATTTCGTACTTTTGATGAAGTAATTTTGATAAATGGGATGTACTTGTTACACAGAGTGAAATATCATTTTAGCACAACTTTTCCACATTCCACATTCTGTTCATGTCTAGTGTGTCTTTAAGCGCTTATCTGTGATTAACTTTTGGGTCAACGTGGTATTATAAACCTCCTTGGATCAAAAAACGTACCATTTAAAATTCCCATTACTTTTGAGAATATGCAAGTCGGCATGACCACAGATAGTCTGTAGGGTGAAGTAGTTTCAGAGAGAGTTTAAGACTATACAGTCATTCAGTCAACATGTTTCAGACTCAAGCTCACCGACCTCTGAGTCTCTGCTTTGTTTTGGTGCTGCGCGCAAATACGCAGAGTGCGACCGTTCCAAAGGAACTAAACTATAGGGTAGTTGCCCAAAATTACGGTTCCCACAAGCATGTTTGGGATAAGACAGTTGTCACGGTGCACATAAATTTAAGGTTATTTTCTTTCACAGGATTTTGACAAGGACTCTGCGCAACGGCTCCATTGAATAGGACATCTACGGTGGCCAGGGCGCCTTCAGCGGACGCAGAGGAAAGAAGGACTTATAAACCAAAGATGAACACAATTGTGTTTAATAAGTTAAGTAGCCAAGTTTTATTCGAGGAAAAGGCGAATGAGGTCGAGAGAAGCAGTAGAAATTATTTAGAGGTGATCGATGGACAACATCCGGACCTGCTCGCCAGCAGCCGAGTCATCAAAGACACCTCAGCCATCCGACACAGAAGACCTGGGTATGTTGGAAACTTAAGTGCCTTTCTTAAATGTGCTGCCCAGCTAACAGGGAACGTTCTCAGAACGTTGGCTAACGTTCTGTAAAAGTTCTTTCAAGGTTATCAAAAACGTTCTTTCAATAAGGTTAATATAACGTTTTTAACGTTATATATACTATTAAAAACGTTGTTCTTAAGTGGTTAGTGGAACGTTTTTTAAAAAGTTACAGAATAAAATAAAAAGGTTCGAATAACGTTCGTATAACCAAAAAAATAACGTTAACACAACATCTAAAAAGACTGGATTTTCCTAGAACATTCAAAGTAAATGTATTAATGTTTTTGTTACCTAATGAAAACGTTAGGGAAACGTTCTTACAACCTAACAGTGTTAGATGCGTGCATGCTTCATTCATATTAACTGAAATGAATAAGCTTTCGTTTATGATGCTGGTATCACGTGCTTTACACACATTGTGTTTTTAATGCTAAAATAATTATTTTGATCAATTTTCACAGCCAACGAAATTTTATTGCATTTTCGTTTTCATTTGTGGCTGGAAACCACATGCTTTGAATTTACAACCCGTTTGCATTTTCTGATCCACAATACGTTCAGCATTTACAAAATGAATTGCAGGAAATAATATTCACAATTAGATAGAGTCGCTGTCGATGGTGCTGAATGACCCGGCGGGTGGTTCGGGTGTAAATTAATACATTAGCTTATCGTGTTCGGTAGCGACTTTAAAACACGTCCGGGTCTGTTTCTAATAAATAAACATTTCCTTCAGCTGCATGTGTGGTCCAGTCAATCATGCACATTTCTGTAGTGAGGTAGAAAGAAAGACATCATGTCACCCCTTTTTTGCGCGTCTCCTCTCCAAACACCAACCCGGGTTCAGCGCGCACCGCCTCATCCGCCCCAGGCTGTTTACCCGTAACCCTCGATTTATTTACAGACAGCCCAGCAGCCCCTTATATCACCACGACGTGATGTGTGTATATTACCAAACCTAAAAGTAATGTTTGTGAACTGTTAGAAAACCTGCGCAAACATCCTCCGCTGCGGGCGCGTCTGCTTTGCGCTTATTGAAGGTCCGTTTGCGCGTGTAAGGCGAGCCGGTGGGACAACACTGCAGCCGAGCTGAGGGTCTCCTCAAAGGGAATATCACCGCTAATGAAAATTATTCATATAAATACAGAGGTGTGTGTCGCCGAAGCGCAGAACAGGGAGGAAAAACCGTCTGCAGGCTGTTAATACAGATCTGGGTTACAAGAAAAATATTTGCTGAGCGCTGGAGAAAAGGTTTTTGGAAAGGCAGGTTTTTGGAAGATAACGAGGTGATATAACAGCGCCATACTGACATCTACAGGTTTAAATAACCAGCTTCTGTATGTGCGCTTTTATGCGTAACCATTTTTGCCTAAGCTTTCAGTATCTGCATATAACTAACAGATGCGACTCTGTCACATTCATTCACTCATTGTACGAGCGTGTAGAAGATTAATGATGGCATGGATGGTGGATTAACTAATGAACTGCTTTATTAGTTAACTGGATTATTTTAATTACATAATTGTTTAATTAGGGAGACAAATAAAGTCTCTCAATGCATGAGAGGGTATTTAATGCATAAAGCTTATTTCATTGAGCACAACTGCGAATTAATATGATTGTATTATTATGTACTATTGCAATGACGTTGCAGGACGATTAAACGATTGTTTTCAACATTTACTTGTAGTTTAAACTTAATTGACAGACATAAATCAACTACAGAGGTACCAGCAATTTCAAATAGATATTTGAATAATAATAATATTTATAATATAAAGTTAATAAATAAATATTAATCCTTAAATATCTGTTTTCATTTGCTAAATAAAGGTACTTTTCTGACATTTTCTACCAATAACAGAGAAACCAGCAAGATTCCTCCCAAAACAATTTAAACTTTATATAATCCCATTTCTCCACAGGTCTCGCCAGAATCCAGGAAAAGTCCGACACAAACGGCAAGCTCTGCAGGACATGGCCCGGCCACTGAAACAGTGGCTGTATAAACACCGGGACAATCCTTACCCCACTAAAACAGAGAAAATCCTTCTTGCGCTCGGATCACAAATGACACTCGTCCAGGTAAGCATTGTTTTCCACAACTTTCCACAAATTTCCATACGCCTGCTCCCGCTAGCCCTTAACAGGAGTTTTGCTAAAGTGACAGTTTATTTTCTTTATATACATTAACATGCAGGTGTTTGTTGCAAAAGCGTCATATAGGGCCAAAACACCTTATATCCATAGTCACCCAATGTATGTCTTTCAATTAAATACTAGTGGCGGTTTTTATTGTTTGGCAAAAACATGCATTTAAATTTCTTGCCTCTCTGGCTGGTGTTCAGCTGTTGTGTGTGTATTTTCCTGTCTGTGTGTGTTTGAGTATCATTTTCTGTGTATATCTCTGTCTCATGCTCTGTATACACACAAAGACATAAACATGTTCTCTAAATTTGCTAAGAATTCAGACTGAAGATGCTATTCTGGACGACCCTATAAAACATAATCTGGTTTTAATATTCATGAAAAGGAGCCATTTATTTACAAAAGGATGAGCAGGCTGCAGTTCAGCACAGAAAACTAAACAAAATTTTACCTGATCCTGAAGTTTAATGAATGGAATTGATCTAAACCTTTTTATTAAGATGTGAAGATTTGAACATCTTCAAAACTTACCTAACTTTTGCATTTTTGTTGCATTGTTGCATTTTTCTACCTCTGCAAGACTCACTTTCAATTTACCAGAAATGTGTATGATTATAATATGACAGCTACACTTTACTGTACACGATACAAAGTCTTAATAAACTGCAGATCACAGCCAAACATCTCAGTGTATCTCAGCGTTTTCCTCTGATTGTGTACAGTATGTTTCAACAAGAAATATGGTTGTCGCACTTTGAGAACTTGGAGATCTTTAATATAAAGCAGACATCAGGAAATTTAGGACTTAGCCGGAATAATGTCTGAAATAATAATATCTTTAAATGAGCAACGCAGTTTTAACGCCTGTCGTAAGTGGCTTGGAGTCAGTCTAGTTTTTCTGTAATGACATGAAATGGTGCCTGTGAAATGGAGAAGGCTGAGTCGAATACTGTTTTCGTTGTGAACAGACAGACATTATGCTGAGGAAAACTTTAACTTTGTAGACGTGATCTCGGATGTGAAAGTTTGAACGCAATGTTACATTCACAAAGTTCCCAGCTGGGAATCTGTGTGTGGTGAACAGCAACCTATTTTTTCACACTTTTCTTCTGGTGAAACAGTATCTGGGTCATTTAGTACATGCACAAGTGTGTGTGTGTGTGTGTGTGTGTGTGTGTGTGTGTGCTTGTTTTTGTCTTCATATCAGGCATCTTTAGACAAACAGGGCCAATAAAACAAAAGCAATAAAGATACAACAGATCTCTAATGTTTATCATCAAGGCCTGTTTAGTCATTTGTAGATTTACCTCAAGTTACAAATGCAATCTGTGCAGTGTGTGTGTATTCTCTCAGTGTTCATCATTTCATGATATTTATTAGCCAAACTTTCCTCATTTCCATCCCAACACTCCTTTTTTTTCAGGTGTCGAACTGGTTTGCAAACGCCCGACGGCGACTGAAGAACACAGTCAGGCAGCCCGACTTGAGTTGGGCTCTGAGGATCAAACTCTACAACAAATACGTCCAGGGCAACGCAGAGAGACTGAGTGTCAGCAGCGACGATTCTTGCTCTGAAGGTAAACACACACACACACTCTGTATTCTGTGCTTTGATTGGACGTCTTAGAAGAGGACACACACTGTGGTCAGGAAAGGAATGCTCAGTCTATGTATCTTACATGTGTCTCATTCTACAAAACAACTTCTCTAACATTGTAGAATGACATGGACAAGCTTAACCTTTGACCTCTGGTTCTGTAACCTCCTGGTCAACTTTGAACTTTCCATGGAAACTTTTCCTGAAGTTAAACTCTAGGTATTACTGTTAGAATAATAGGACATACATCTTATATTGTTTTGCTATGTGGTGGCGTATATTATAAAGCCTTTAATTGTTTAATTTTCATAACCACAACATGACAGGACTTGTTCTGCCTTTAAATGTGACCTGAACACGTTTTTGTGAGATATGCCCAAACATAACAAACATGGATTCCTACTACTCATATACAAACACCTACATGGAATCATTAAAAAATATAACAAGCATCTCATAGTTTGGTTGTACAGACGTTTCCTCAGTTCTGTCACGGCTGTGTCTGGTCTCAGTAATTACGTGCTACACAGAAGATCTGAGTTTCAGTCACACTCTTCACACCAGTGAGTCAGGATTGAGCATTCCTGTGAAATCTCAGCTCACTTAGGAGCCATTCACACGCTCAATACTGACCTCGTATCCTGGAAACATTGAGTTCGTGTGAACTGCGATGTGTTTACCTCTGTTTCCTACATTACGGGATGGTCGTCAGGGGCGATATACAATAAGGGTGTCCTAAAAACATCTTTCAGTCAGTTTACTTATTGGCCATGGAGTGGAAAGTGTGTCTGGTTATTATATGCTGAAATATATATGTGATATTAAACCTTTAGAATTAAAAGTTGATCAAAAAACTCTTGGTCATTGGACTCAAACTACAAATGCATTTGAACGTCAGGTGAAGCCACTCAGAGCCGCTTT
Source organism: Ambastaia sidthimunki (assembly GCA_036877625.1). Lineage (NCBI taxonomy): Eukaryota > Metazoa > Chordata > Actinopteri > Cypriniformes > Botiidae > Ambastaia > Ambastaia sidthimunki. The sequence goes on along the minus strand of JAZGTK010022810.1, from coordinate 3,170 downwards.
GATTCAGTCACTGTAGGAGTCTGTCAGCACCGAGTTTTATCAGACACGCTGACTTTCTGCAGGTGGTAGGTCTGTGTTTTCAATCGCTCTAATCTAATCAAGAGGTTTCAATCTGCTGGAGGAAAATATGACCGCTCGTCTCCCTGCTGGGAGGACGCGAAAGGCAGGAGATCAAAATATTGACTTACATAGTTCAGTTCTATTTTTCATTTGATCTGTATCTTTAAAGTGTTCTCGACTGTGTATTGACACATTTGTACGTATCCGTTTTATATCACGTCCAGATGGCGGCCCAACGGCACGCGCCCCGGGCGGGGAATTCAACAAGCCCATGTACCAGAGCGTCATTAAGAAAGAGGGCGTGGCCGTGGGGGCGGGACTTCGAGCGGAAGCCTCATTATCAGACGATTACGTGTCGCCGCCCAAATACAAGAGCAGCCTGTTGCATCGTTACCTTAACGACTCGCTGCGTCACGTAATGGTGGCCAATGCCGTGATGGACGCCCGGAGGAGGAACCACTCGGGTTCCTTCAGCTCCAACGAGTACGATGAAGATCTGCTGTCACCATCATCTTCAGAAGCAGAAGCCAATTTCATCTACAGGACTGGTGAGCTGCTGCCAGTTTTACATTCTTTCCTAAAACTCTTCTGTGTGTGTGTCAGATTTTGTATCTCGTTTGTTTTGGTGAGGACGATGGGCATCTTGAAGCTGTTTCACAAGCCCAGGATCGGCTGTGTTTGTGTCCATGTTGGGATTTTGGATCCTTGTTCCACATCTAGATGAGTTGGGACATGGGGATCATATGTTTTCTATACTCTCTCTCTCTCTCTCTCTCTGAAACACACACACTTCTTTATAAATGTTTGTAGTTTTAATTAACAAACAGTTTAAGGTTATGCTAGTTCATATTTGCTCCTGCAATAAGATAAAATACAAATATACTTTAAACAGTTTATCCTGGTTTAATCAGACAGAACATATCCCTCTTTAGTTGTGATTTTTCTCTCTCCTCCATCTTAAATCTTTTCTTTTATCCTCTTTTTTTCTCTCAAATCACATTATTTTGTACAGAAGTAGTTCAGTGTGTCTCTCTTGAGGAGGTTTTGCCAGTGTGAAAGTGTTCATCACCTTGGCATTGTGTTTGGTTTTAAACAGTACTACACTGTCTTAATGTATCAGAGGTGTGTGTGTGGTTGTGTATGCAAGTGTTTGTGTGTATGTAGCATAAGTCTCTCTCAGAGTTTCTGCCGTGTCAAGCTTTGACCAGAGGAATTTCCTTCTGAGGCTCCAAAGAGACAGTTGATGGTTTTAACCCCAAACTTCATTGCTCATCTCAAACACTGTCAGAGATGCAGATAAACCTCAGGGTGGCCTGACACAGGCAAAAGCAGATGAAATCTGTAGACCTGTGTTGCATTTTCTCTAATGAAACTCTGTGGAATGGATTTAAACATGGTGAAATGTCTTATACAGGACTGAGAGCACTACAGTCTTAGCAGTAGATGGACACGAAATCAAATTCAAACTGAATTCTGTGGAAATTTGTGGAGGATTTTATGTGGGCCTGCTTGTAGCAGCTTTTGAGTGGTTCCAGTTTTTAAACTTATCAGTACATTGGTGTATCAGTATATCAGTATATATAAGTTTTTGTACTCTCTGATTCCTCAATGTCAGAATTTGCTTTCGTCAGAGAGCATCCGCTGCAGTCGTCTGCGTTCATGTGTCGTTTAATTCCAGGTGTTTGTGATGTTATCGCAAATCTTTTGGACGTCTAAAAATGATGGATATGTTTCGAGAGAGTCTTGGCAATTATTTAAGCCCCGTTCATCATCATGTGCAAGAACTTCAGCCTCTATTGATCATCTGAGGCCGCAGAGTGCTTGTGCGTGTCTCTCGACTCCTCGAGAAAAAACTGCAGGTTTCTTCAGGTCAGAACATTGTGTCTTCCTTCTGAAGGAATTCATAACTGATAACAATGTTTGCTCGTCACTTCTTAGCTTAAATATTGTTGTTTGCATCAAAGCCTCGGGGATCTGGCTGCACAATCTTTGTTTTACTTTGTTTCTTATTCAGTTTGGCGTTTCTTACTGACAAACGTGGTTTGCGTTATCTGTAAATGAAGTTGTGTTGTGTTTGTTTGTTTGTTTGTGTGCTTTTGTTCTCGAATCAGTTTTTCTTGAAACACGTTACAGTCTTAATGAATATTTATGTGGCTTTTGTTATGTTTGAATAGACACCATCTTTGCTTTGCTCTACTTCCATGGTAAATACCGTTTTCTGGCTGAGGGTTCTGATGGCCCATCAGGTGGTTGAAGTGTCTGTTTGTTATTTTGTGCGTGAGCATATTCCACACGAAAGGTTTTCCACAGCTACAGCTCGCAAGATCGCACACAGCGATCAACATTTGCAGAATAAGAATAAGGGATCAATCAGAACAAAATACAACAATAAACAATGAATTAAATTGATATTAAATTTGTCACTCACTCATTGGCGGTTTTTCAAGGGATTACATCATTTCCGCCAAAGGTTTCCATTTCCATTTTTGTCTTCCATTTGCTTTGTTCCGTCTATGTTCCGAAATATTTTCTTACAAACATTCCTCAAGTTTTAGCCTAGTAGGGCATGAGGTTGAAATTTTAGATGAATGGTGTCTTTTTTGGTTTTTAATCTCTTCTCAGTTTTAGTCACTACGCTAATGTATCAGACATCTTTAAACAAAAGTGCCATCTTAGAATCCTGAAAACCTAAATGGAACTTATTGGAACAAATGGGAACTGAATAGGTTCTCTACGTTCCATCGCTCCTCACAAATCAGAAGTGGCAACCGTCACTTAGACCTGACGGAGAACCAAAGAAGTGATTGTGGAAACGTCAAATGAAACGCAGATACGAGTTTCATTGAAAACTAGCAGCAAGAGACTTCCAGGTCACATGCCAGGGATTTTGTCAAATTGCTCTTTAATGGGATATTTAAGGGCAGGAATGTTGCTCTCCGTGCGTTGAGGTCTGTTCTGTATGATACCGATCACTGCAGGGCTGTCGGAGTGGATGAGGGCTCACAGTACAGGAAAATATTTCATACATTTTTGCAGCTTTTGATGTATTTTCACAGGGTTGCATCAGAGGATGGTTGTGGAAGAATGTCACATAGAATCGGGTCATGAAA
>JAZGTK010022808.1:0-10154 GCA_036877625.1 Ambastaia sidthimunki | reverse complement strand
GACTTCAATTGTTTCATAGGGTTAATTATATTTTCCATCCTCCACCCTTCACAAATCTCTCAACATTAATAAAACCATGATTTGGCCAATTTATGATTTTTTTCTTTTACCAGTAAACACCACCTTCATACAGTTTTGTAACACTTTGCTATATTTGTGAGGACACAGGTCCTCTCACACACACACACACACACACACACACACACACACACACACACACACACACAAACACACAAACACACACACACACACAAACACACACACACACACAAACACACAACCCTGTGGAACAAACTAACTGATTCTAATAAACAAACACAAGTCTAAACATGCAGCATCCCAAAATAATATCACAAATGATATCCATGGCAACAAAGGTGCGGTGCCCCCCAGAGACCAGCAGGAAATGAAGACAGAGAGGTTTTACTCTCATAAACAATGAAATACAAAAAACTTCAAAATCAGGTTACTGGTTAATTATAATAAAAGATATTTTTAATTGCACAAAGACAGACCTGGAGGGGGAAACCAGCAAACGTCACTCCACAAACTGGGTTACTGGGTCAATCTACACAGACGTTTACATAATACAGACGCACAAAAATAAGACAACATATGCATATACTAAAAGCCAAGCAAACACACACACACACACACACATTTTTAAATCCCAGATAACATGCACTAAACACACCCTATCATGCATTCAAACACAACTAACATCCTCTTAGTCACAAAGGCTATTTTATTAAACACGACTGCTTGTCAAACAGACAAACACAGATAACATCAGCACTGGTTAGTTGTTTCTGGATTCTGGGATCATTAGGAAAGGCACGTTATGGCATGAGATGTAAGCAAATGAGTATGAGAGGGTTTCTCAGAAACGCTGGACCTCGTGGGATTTCCATGCCTCGGTTCACTCAGAACGGCGTGTGAAATCAGCCTGATCTTGTGAAGAAAAACATCTTGTTAAACAGAAGCTCAGAGGAGCTGACGCTGAGACTCGCTTTATAACACTGTAGTGCAAAAATCTGAATCAATGATGTGTGAACACCAAAACTGGATCCGGTCTGATTAGTATTTGCAAACCAGATTTGCATTGCCTGGGCTGACAAGTGTTGATTTCTTGTAAATATACGGACAGTGGATCAGAACTGGGTTTAAACAATGTAAATAAATGTTTGAGAAATGCTCACATTCAAGAGATTCATTGTTCAGATGTCGCTCTTTTATATCTCAGGAGACTTAAGTTCTCAGTTCTCATCCTTAACTTAAGTGTCAACTTTGTCTCCTCCCAAAATACCTTGGGAGAAATATAAATAGAAACAAATAAGACATACAGAACGAGTGCAGAGCTAAAATAAATGCGGTGAGTATAACACAGATGATCTGGTCTTGAAAGAGAATTTGATAGTAGCTTGACAAATGTAAGCACATTGTGACACTGTTGAGATCTTTTCTTAAACTCTAAAGGCACGTGTAATATTACAATAGTCTTTTTTCAGGAAACAAACATGGGAAGCTCTCCTTTTAATTCTCGTACAAAGATTACAAAGATCTCGTGTGTTTTTTCTATCCATTGGGTCACTTGTCCTGTTCTCAGACTGATATTTGAAACTGAATAACATGTGGAGTCATAAAGTTCATTGCCAAGCCTGAACCACATTTAAATTTGGCCCTGAGGAATGTTCCCAGCATTTTATTTAGGCTGAATTCAAAATGTGGGATGTTTTTGAAGGCTGGAGGGGGTCGTATGCTGCAGTGGACTGAAACCTCTGTCCTGTGAGGAAGAGCGCAGTGGTGATCATAACATGAACTGCATGATAACATCAGCAGGACAGTCACTGTGTTTCTCATCACATGTGTGATTCAGAGCACAACATTCAGATCTAACCTATAACTGCTGTTATTAAAACAGTGTGGATTGACTTGTTTCTCTGGTTTAGGGAAGACCTTGAGTTCAGATTGAAATTTTACATACTAGTTAAAAACAAAACACACAAAATAACCCAGCTAACAATTTAAGTTTTAAGGATGTTCCCTAATGTTTCCATGAATAAAAATGTTGATAACGTTATTTTAAAAGTTCTAGAAACGTTCGAAATCTCCAGTTTTTAGTAACTAACATTACTGTAGCATTTTTTATTCTGCAACATTTTACAACGTTTTACTAGTGGAACATTTACTAATGTTCCACTAACAGCTTAATTATAACATTTTTGACATATGCTATATATAACGTTAAAAATGTTCCAGTAACGTTACTGCAAGAACATGTTTGAAGAACAACTTTGAGATAACTTGTACAAAACATTAGCCAATGTTCTGAGAACGTTCCCTGTCAGCTGAGTTCTGCTCAACATGACATTTTGTCTAGGTTGTGTAACAAAATGATGCATTTGATTTGTCCCATTAACTTTTTCAGCTCTAAGAACCAGTATCGCAACATAACATAATACATGCTATTCCTTATATAATAAGCATTAAATTCATTACTATTAATAAAAACTTGAATGAACAGAGGGTTAATTTTAAGAACTAAAAAAGAATGTAATTGCATGAAATGTATGAATGTCTTCATTTTAAAATGAAGATCTGGTCATGCATGTGAACTTCTACAGGTTTCCCAGTAAAGATGTAAGACTAGCAGGTGAGAGCTTAACCCACAAACTAATGTCACTGGCATCATAACCAGCAGAATAAAACTGTATGTAGGTCAAGTCTTACATACACACGGCTGCTCTGTGCGCCTCCAGCTCTTAATGAATGCAAAAGCAGGAAAATTAAAAGAGAACAAGATTCTTCAGAGCATAACATTAACTATAAAATACCAGCAATATTTAGAATTACACTCTTGCTTAAGGTTAATGATTAACTCTCATTAATATTTGTAATAATGAGGAATGACTGGTCTATTTGAGGCAGTAAGTTGTGTATGTATGAGAGAGAGAGAAAGAGAGAGAGAGAGAGAGAGAGAGAGAGAGAGAAATAAAAATAGCATCATGATGGGCTTTTGGACAGCTGCAACTGGACTTCCCATGACAAAATACACACAAAACACACACACACACTCAAAACACACACACACTCACACACACACTCACACACACACTCACACACACACTCACACACACACACACACACACACACACACACACTCACACTCACACTCACACACACACACTTCCATTAAGTATTAAAGGACTAAGATAAAGATCTGAGATCTTATTATTGAATTTTTGCCTTTTGGTTTTGTCAATGACACACTTGAATGTTCAAGAATCTTTGGCCTGGATAATATAACAGGAGGTAAACTAAACCCAACAGCTTAAATGTGACTCACTAATTTGGCTTTGAAAGATAACTGATATCCATAAAAAGCAGTTTCCTTAGCTCAACTCAAACTACAACAAACCCAGTTCACTGCCAACTCAACATTCCCGGTGTCTCTGCACACTTTGACACACATTTCAGCTCATGGCCAAACCTCTTCTCACCATAGTCATTAGGAAAAGCAATTACTGAAACAGGCAGCCAACTACATACATTTACGAAACAAGATTGCACCTTATATGGCAAGAACGACAGATTGCAAACACAAGAGCATTTACGTAAATACAGAGCCCAGTTTAAAGAGAAGTCTTTAAACACATCTTGTTTTAGGACTGAAACCATCTTGGGGTAAATTACATATATAAAGGAGGTGATTATGAAGGCAGGGATGGTAGAGTGACGTTTGTCATAGAACGTGATTTCAAAAGACTGACTTTTAATTGTGTTTCTTTAAGGTCAAGTGTTTAATTTCTGCACCAATAGCAGGGTGGCAAAGCAATAATTGTTTTCAAACACTCCTACAGCCTCTTTTAGGGGTCGGGAAAACATGTTTGGACTGCATTTTAAATACAGACATCTGCCAAAAGTACATTTTGTGTACACTTCACATTTAGAAGTACACAAGGCTACAGATGGCATAAAACATACATCACCTAAAAGCCACACATTTCTATTTTTATTTTCATGGCATCTGCACAGAGCACAGAAACACATGTTAATATTCTGCATGAGTGCATTAATGCAAGCATTACTCTGATCAGAGGAAGACCCTAATCCTGCAGGATGACTCTTCTGCCCCCGTAAGCCTTTGTCCTCAGAGCCAATCAGAGCACAGCATGAAAGACTTTAAACCAATGAAACAATTGCCTGTAGGCAAGAAGGCCAATCAGATGACAGCATGTGCAGAAACTAGGCCAGAAGCCAAAGCAACAGAACAGTGACAACAGATGCCCAAACCCATATACACACGTACAAATCGGATATTGTAATATATGACAAGCTTATGGATTTATATGCCATACATGCTAATTTATGAAAACATATAAGACAAATCCAGTACCTATATGCACCGGATAATAATGATATTTGAATTATATGTGGTTACACATTATACAGCTCCAAAACATAATGCATTGTGGGAAATATTTCCCCCTGAAGTATTCTAGCCAGGTCAGGAGTCAATGGGAACGTTCTGAAGTGTTTGTGCAGGAATAAACATCACGGTGGAGGGAAAATTCTTTAATATCTCATTTAAATATACAAAATAACAGAGCGCTGTCTCATGCACAGAGAGATGGTGGCAGATGTGCCCTAATAAGGGGAATCATCCTTCTGTGTGTCTCTCTGTAAGAAAATGATGCAATCTACATGAAACATTAACTACAACAACCCCACACACATCTGCACTGGCCATGTGGCTCTTCTGCCCATACCAACAGAGTTTTCTTCCCACTTACTCACTGCAGATGTACACGATCATTTAAAAACTACACTGTATTTAATGTATTTAAAACACTTTTCTGTGTAAAGACTCCATCATATTTAAGAGACTATATCTGTACTTTTCCTTGGAAACTTCAATTGACATTACTGGACTAGCGAAACTGGAAAAATTGTGATTAAAAATGGTGAAAAAATTGGCAGAAATGGCCACAGAATATAAAATAAACCAGTTTCTACACTGTCATATACATTATAATCTAACATCTTGTAGTTGAAAATAGAGCATCTCCATGTTATTTGTCAACAATCCAACAGCCATCAGTTGAACTTATCAGGCTCAGGACAAAAAAAACTATTATTGTCCTCATTTTTTTGCTTTGTCAATACGGATGTACAGTTAATACGGCACGCTTAAACTTAGAGAGAGAGGGAGAGCGAGAGAGAGAAAGAGAGAGAGAGAGAGAGAGAGAGAAAGAGAGATGCACTGTTCAGTCTGTCCCAAAACTTTGCATGCAAACGCGTATTGAATATATCACAACAACGCCAGAGAGTCGCAATGTTTTACAGCTGATTTACGTGCCCTATATATTCAGAGAGGCGGTGGCTGTTATGAACAGCTCATAAGAGAGAGAGAGAGAGAGAGAGAGAGAGCTTGTGATTTCAGATGACGCTTCGCTATAGAACCGCATTAAACGCTTTATAAGATGCATTTTTATCTTCATCCAAGGTCACCGGAAACGATGTGTCCGGTTCTGCAAACATAAGCACGCGCTACTTTAAATGTGATACATGTATCGAGCGCGCTCACCCGTTCACTCTCTCTCTCTCTCTCTCACGCTGGTAATCCCCCACCGACCGACCTACCGACCAACCGAGCGAGCAAACGCGCAACTCACCCTCCGATAGTTCCAGTTCCAGTTCCGCGAGCCGTGCTCGCACCTCCAGAGGCAGCGGTAACGAATCACGGTCTGCCATTGCGATTCCAGCACATCAGAGGCTCGGTTCGTCTCTGTCTCCCGAGCTCACGGGTGTCAAGCGCGTATTTCACGGTGCAGGAATAGACTGCATCAGTCTCCGGTCGCCGCGCAATTACCGGCGGTGTGTCGGTAAGAAGACGTTCCGCGTGCGCTTGCTCTGATCCCGGAGCGCTGCGGTGCACGGGAGCGAAGCTGCCGCTGTTTTCCACTGCGGTGCCACCGTGCCCGCCGCTGCCGTCGTGCTCACGTGACCTCGCTGTTCGAACCCGGACGAGGGCGACGGAGCGAGCGTGCGTGCGCGCGCGCGTACCGACTGTTAACGGAAAGCGGCAGCTGTGCGGGGATATAACGACCTCCAGGGCAACCAAACACGCCCCGGGTGAATGTAAATGATAACATGCGACTCTCCGTTTAACATTCATTTGCAATTTCGTTGAGACGTCATGATGTCACCAAATGAATAAAATAACACAATGTGTCATAATACAACTCGTTACGTGACTATTTTTATTTATTACTGTGTTAAAGTATGCGTTTTAAAGTATGTAAAATAACTTTTGCAAATTTTGTAAATGTTTAAATAGTTTTTTTTTGTTTTGGTTTATGTGTTTTGTTTTATTTTAATGTTTTATAGGAAAATAATGAAGAACTCAACGTTTAGAGGGACTGTAGCGCCTCCTGCTGGCGAGCGGTGGTAGTAATGCAGTAATCCAGCGCCGTAAAGCGCAAATAAACTGTATCAGGGTGCATCTTTAACACAATATTAATACGACGTTATTCATTTAAAATGTACCAATTTAAGCATGAACTCGATCTATTTATTATTATAGTATTATCAATAGTTTATTGAACAACTCACAGGAGATTACGTCATCTTTCTCAGATTGTTGGTACAATTGAAAACCTGTATTTCAATTTATTTCTCTATTAGATGAGGCAGAATTCAAGCCTTGACCAAGAATTGTAGCTATTAAATCCGTAAAGCAATACTTGATGCCCAAGGATGTCCCCACATTTACTCCTACACAGCGGCTGTGTATCTAAGAATATTACAAAGATGTTTTTTCAAGGCAATTGAAAAGCTTACATGTTTTTACAACCTGTTATTATTGTAATAAATGATACATTATTATAGAATTTCCTTCAATCTTAAACAACTGATAAGTGGATACCTGCACAATAAAAGCATTTAATGATCGTTTTTGAAAACAAGTTATCGTTGTCTAAATACTATTTAGTGTATGTCTAAATACACTGTAACACCGTTACCTTTTATAACATTTCATGGCACACTGCAATTTTCACGCAATGTGAAAATTGATATGATCTCTGATATGTCTCTGATATGATCATAAATTAACCTAAACTCTCTCTAAAATATCTATCATCTTCGTATTTTTAATAACAGGTGTCCATTGTATAATGATACACGCCTAACACGGATTGTCCAGGCTTTTATTATAGGTAACTATGGTTACCAGGTTAAATCTTTATAGGGCGCACGGGCGCTTGGCTCCGGGGCGGGTGGTTGTCGGGTTAAAGGATGGTCCATCGTAAAGCACGAGCAGTTACCCGAACGACTTTCTCATCAGAAACAGCCCCGTCGCCCACCTTTGCTCGCCGCGCAACGCATTCGCATCCGCAAGCAGCTTTAACCAGCGCGCTTCATGCGTTTGTGAACGGAGGCTGTGTGGTTATGCGTGCTTTGTATCTCGACTGCTCGGTGTTTCAGCACCGCGCCCGGATGGAAATGTGTCTTCCGGGGAGAAGCTGTTTTCAGCCAACGAGACACCGAGCGCAGCACGCCGCACAGCCTGGACATCTGCAACTTTCAGCTTGTGCCTGTCCGAGAACGCATGCGGTTTGAGACCCCCATCTATGGCCAGACGATACAGCCTGCGTCTCAGAGGAGGGTTTAAGGGCTGTGGGAAATCTGACAGAGGCCCGTAGGAGCATAAACTCTCATTTTGCTATTTCATTCTGATCTTCGTGCCGTCATTCATGGATGTGCACGCAGAGGCGGGTCCGCTGCACGTGCAGACGGTGGATGAGCCACCGGGAGGCGCCACGGTCACTGTCGCTACCGAACAGTTTCAGGTCGAAACGGTACTGGGGTGTGACGGCGAGATCAGCGAGGATGAACCGCAGTCGGGCGCTGGAGCTCAAACGCCGCCCGCGGGCGACCCGATCACGGAGATCGAGAGCGAGGACGGTGCGCCTGCCGAGGCGGACACACCGGCCGCGCAGAACGCAGGCAAACGAGGGAAAACGGAAACCGTGGGCTACAGCTGCAGCAACGAGAGCTGCATACCGACCCCAGGATGTCGGATCTGCTTTCAAGGAGCCGAGCAGGTAAAGATATTCAAGGGCTGTTTGCGCACAACGCGTTCTTGCATTGCGTTTGCGTAATTTCTTGTTGCTGCTTTGCACATCAATGGCATCGACGTCTTTGCATCCCGTTGCATTGCGCGTTTTTTTCCATTATGAGCGTTGCGTTATTTTAAAGTGTAATTTGCGTTACACTTTAACTTTTTTTCCTGCGTTTTCTTCCGTTCCGTTGCTCTCCATCTTGCGGTCCTGAACGCACGAACGCGTCCTGCGCGAACGGCCTTTTTATCACGTTATTTGCGAATCCATGAGGTCTATTACAGCAGAGTTCAGTAAAAAACAACATATCTCCAGATTCAGCACCTTGGAGAAGGACTGAACCTCAAGGTAAGAGCCTCTGCAGGTATCAGCGAACATGGAGACGCGAATCCTCGTCATATATGTATCTTATATGTGGCATATTTAAAAAAACTGCTCTTATATAAGTTGTCCAGCTCTTCATACCTTCAGCTCTGTTACTGAACATTTCTCTTATGGGAAAAAGGTTAAAGCGTGTGTTAAAGGAATAATGTAAACATATCTTAAATTTGTTATAGTCCCACAAATAGATGCTTTAACAGATAAACTGACATGACAGTGTGTGTGTGTGTGTGTGTGAGATGTCAGATCCATTAGAATACCTGCTGCTTGTTTCATCTCTAATGGTTTTCACTTCCTGCAGCTAATGTGCTTTTCCAAGACGCCTTATGTGTGTGTGTGTGTGTGCGTGTGTGTGCGTGTGTGTGTGTGTGTGTGTGTGTGTGTGCGCGTTTCATTGTGTTCTCAGATTCATTATAGATCTAAATGAAGACGTTTCTGAAATTATTCATGAATACACAGATCAATCGTTTTCTCTTTCACTCATACAAATCTCTGTCCTCACTCAAATTCTGCTCACTTTACTTGTTTTCCTCATTTAGAAGATAGACTGAGCTTTGACCATCTGCTCCGTTGCTAATGCTTCAACTTTCTCAATTCCCGTTAGAGGAGGATGCAAATAAACGTTCTTGGATCGTTTTTTCAGCGTTTGTCTCTTTTACTCATGTGATAGAATCACTGTCACACAGTCATATTTGTGGGTGATGTATTATTAGAAACACATTATAAAGATCTGCAAGCGGTTTTGTCTTGAGCTTTTGCCTCTCTATCGCCAATTTTTTGTTGAACTCAAATAAAGCCAAACTGGCATTTTCTGGGAAATCAGACGCGACAGCTCAAATTACAAATCGTTATTACTTCCTATAAAGCTTTATTTTTAGCTTTTTCTTGTTAGTTTTGATAATTATTAATTACTTTATCGTATTTGCTTCTTGAATTGTACTTCATTTTTATTAATGCATTTTTCCAGTTGTGTTTCTTTCAATTTATCATATTGTTGTAAAGCGCAACATTTATTATTGTCATTATCATATTGTTGAGATGCAACATTTAAAGGTGCTATTGAAAATAAAGCTTATTATTATGTTTATAATATTAAAAACCTATAGTTGAAATTCAGGGTAAGGTAAAGCATCCATTTTAAACGTCTGTCATGTATTTGCCTAATAACTGTTTTTTTTTTTGTTCATTTCAACCCCCAAAAAGTTTTGCAAAACCGGATTGCAGCTTTAGTGTTTAAGTGAAATATCTGTGCTGTGTCTTGTGATTGGCTGCAGGGGGAGCTGCTGAGCCCGTGTCGCTGTGCCGGTACCGTTCGTCATGCCCATCAGCACTGTCTGCTCAAGTGGATCAGTGAGAAAGGTTCTTGGAGCTGTGAACTTTGCAACTACAGGTTCAACATCCTGCCTGTGCATATCAAACCACCACAACAGGTAAACACACACACACACACACACACACACACACACAGATAAATCAGTGACCATTCATCACACATCCATCAGTATTAGCATGTGACCAGAATGAATCATTATTATTTTTAACAGCTCTAATTCATGTTGGTAGTTTAGTATTATGTTTTACCTGCATTTCTGTATCAATACATATATACATATGGATGCAAACGTGAAAGGGATGTGTATACATTTGTGT
>JAZGTK010022807.1:0-10154 GCA_036877625.1 Ambastaia sidthimunki | reverse complement strand
AAAAGAAGGAAAAGACTCACTTCATGATGATGATGTAGCCAGCGTACATGACAATCAGTATCAGACTCTCCCACCTGCAGGAACAGAGGAGGCGACAACCAATCAAAATCCTGCCTTCAACCATTTACAATTAAGACTTTACTCAGAGACAGACTCACCACACAATCTTCTCATCATAAATAAACTGAAAGAAATACAGAGTCTGTATAAATTCTTGTGAAGTGAAAGCAAAATTCTGTAAGATTTTTCACACTTGATTTCAGTATAAATAATTACATGCTTTATAAAGCACATCAGTGATTGCCCACTTGGTCCTTTTTCTGTCTGACAAGATTATCTTATATATGACTTATATATGATTAGCATTACTATATATGGTTAATGGGAGTGGACAGTCACTGCTGAAGTTTTATACTGTACCTCCATGATGCTTGAGTTAGCAACATTCTATCAACTACCCAAAAAGACCCACAATACCCTATAGTATTCTGTCTCAAAAAGTTTATACATTATCACTAAATAACAGCATTCCACAATTCCACAACCCTGTTCTTTTGTTATTGCAATGCAGTATTATTTAAAACCAGAAGTTAGATCAGGAACAATGTATCACGCATATAATGACACTTACTGCAATGAGGGCAACCACAGACAAAATGTAGTAAATTGAGTCTCTGAACACAGCAAACTTGGTGAGAAAAACAACCTTACAGGGAAGAAACAGAACTTTGTAAACAGCAGCAAAACAAGAAACATTTTTTCTTATTAAGAATGTGTCTCATGTCAGGTCATGGTCAGGTCAAACCACAGCCAAAACAAAGGTTTGATTTATCTCAAACCAAGGTATCACAGAGATGTTCTTTCCTAAAGGTCTTTTCTGAACTTCATCACTGTATGCAAAGCCGTTAGTTATCAATTACTGTATTTTATGTGGCAGAACGATACATATAATTTTGTGCATAGAAATATATTTTGAGATATCTAAATTTAAACTGAAACTTTTATGGAATCAAACATCCTTTGTTAGAGTTACAATTTAACTGAGAAACAATTTAACTGTAAAAATTGTCTTTTACTTTAATATCACTTTAACCAAATTCTTTTCACACAATAAATATGGAATGGTTTAATTTTTATGTCTATATTTGATTAGATAAAAACTTCATTTTAAAAGTTTGTTTAATAATGTATTTTTATTGTTTAGACTAAAATACAGAGCTGTATTCTTTAATACAGTTACTCACCTGTCCTGCAAAGATCCCACACACTCCGATAATGCAGAGGATATTGAACACAGCTGAGCCCACAATGGTGCCCACCCCTACATCTCCATGTGTAATGAACACACCTGCAGAAGCCCAGAGCTCTAATCCACAGCATCTGTTTACACATGACTAATGCATGTACCAGCACCTCTATGCCTGACTCACCAATTACAGAGGCAAACAGCTCTGGGGCGGAGCTTCCGGCTGCCATGAACGTCGCTCCAGCCACATCCTCACTCAGGTGCAGCTTCTGAATGTTGGGAAAAATACAGAGTCACACAGAGGAGCTGTATCTATAATCCCACTTAGAGTCTTGTGTGAGAAACAGGGCGTCAAACACATGGATAAATCAAAGCTATCACATGGCTCCCGAAGACTGCAAGAATACAGCACCATATGGACTTTTATGATGCTTAATGGGGTTTTATTGGATAAGACATAATTGGATAAGAATGAGGTAACGACAAATAAAGAATAAAAAGTGCTCTTAAAATGACATAGGGTGAGTAAACAATGACAGAAGTAGTTTCAACTTTTCTGGTTGAGCCCTTTAACAGGGTTAAGTGACACATATTCAGTAAATAAATTGAATGCATAAACAGTATATTAGTTACTATAAAACTATGTAGTCTTCGCCCAAAAAAGTTAGATTATGCATAACAGCAATATTGCTCACAGCGGGTGGGTGATTTGAAGCCTAACGGTAATTGTGTTGAAATGTATTGTCCAAGGCAGTGAACGTGTTATAAAAACAACGCTGTAGCACAGCACGCTGTCAACATGAGCAAACCTACTTTGAGAGCTTAAACATCCAATTTAATCCTCTTTAAAGCACTGCCAGATAACTACATAAACTCACATACTCAAGTCTATTGTTAAAGGACTAGTTGACCATCCTGCCATATCTCTAATAAGGTCATATGTTAGTATTACATAACAGTGTGGACAATTCTTAGTCTTTAATTCAGTTGTATTTGATTTGAGGAACCGGAAGATGTTAAGAAAGCACAGGGTAGCCACTGTGTTTTCATTCTCACCTCACAGATCTTCTCTAGAGAGGTCACGAAGTAGTCATCACAGACAATAGCAAGAGCCAGAAACATATACAGAGCCTGAAATAAGAGACACAAAAAAACTCAGTTAAGAGAGAAGAATGAGAAGCATCATAATGTGACTTACTGCAGTAAAAATGGAAGTTATTAAGATATTAAGTATGTATTTGTTGACTTGGTGGTCTAGGCAGTGTGGACTCAAATTGTTATAATAAATAACAGGACCAGTCACAAATGATGACAAGAGCTGACAAACTATTTATAACCATTATAAAATTGTCAGACAAGTGCCATTTATCCTGGATGACGAGGTCAACCGGTGAGCAAGGCTACATGTTGATTGACACGCGCACACAAAGTTTTCCTACCGCGAATATGTGTAGCAGTACAGCTCCCTGCGCACGCTGTCTGTTGGTGAATACGTCCTGAGGAAACTCATGGATGGCTGCGTTGAAAATGAGAAGGAAAGAAAAAGTCACTTTGGTGCAGGTTGTCAGTGTCCATAAAAATGATCCAAAAAATAACTATGGTCCATAAAACTAAATCTGTACGAGATTCCAAAGAAGGTGTGGGTGACTGAATACAAATGATGTCCTAGGGACAAGAAACCTCATCACAATGCAGGAAAAATCCACAGTATGCCCTCTGCATGTACTATACATGTCACGAGCTCATGGGACTGCATTTATTTCATGAACCGATATAGTGCACTGATACACAGGCAGTTAAGTTATAGTAAGAAAAATCACTGAAGCATGGTTGCATGTAGTATAGTCTCACTGTAGCCTCACGGGTCTTAACGGTAGTGCCTTCAGAACTGAGCTTTGCTATGGGGAAATGTTCTCCCGAGTGGCCGTGGATTTGGGTGGATTGGGTAAAATTGGGTTTAGATGGCTTCATGGCCTTCTGTTAAAGCAATCTCACTATATGCCAGACACCCCACGACTGCATAGGTCACATGTCAGCACATTCTGTCACAGCAGCCCTGTTTCTGACCCAGGCAGGCCTGTAGGTCAAATAATTCCCAATGGTGCAAGATGCTCCCTGTCAGAGCTGTATTAATGAAGCTCACGACATAAATCAACATTGTGACAATCTATGCAGTCATCTGCCCTTGTAAGGCTAACAAGGTCTCTTTGGTCTACTGGTTCAGATAAAGCTACAGCAACATTACTCCTGTTTTTATGTTTTCCAGGTTGTTACATTTCCTGAAAAATGTGACAGGTGTGCAAAACTCTGTGAAGACAGGGTGTTGTTAGTGGTTGCCAAGGTGCTGCTGTATGGTTGCTAACATGTTCCAAGTAGTTTCTAGGGGATTGGCTAAGTTGTTGTGAATAATTGCTAAGTAGTTCTGTACTAGTCAATATATTTAACAAACAAACTATATTTAATAAGTACACGAAAGGAGGGGAAGTTTAAACAGTCGTGATTGATGGCTGTTCAAATTCTGTGAAATGGAAG
Source organism: Ambastaia sidthimunki (assembly GCA_036877625.1). Classification (NCBI taxonomy): domain Eukaryota; kingdom Metazoa; phylum Chordata; class Actinopteri; order Cypriniformes; family Botiidae; genus Ambastaia; species Ambastaia sidthimunki. The sequence continues at coordinate 6,376 of JAZGTK010022807.1, read as the reverse complement.
TTATAAGCTAGAAAGTTTAATATTTAGGTTGTGATTACACCATACTTCTTACAAGTATGAGCAACAGTGCTTGCTGTTATACAGAGCAAATCTTTCCATTAGTGATGCTTGCCGGGGCATCAAAAAAGTCTTGAAAAGCTTCTACAACCAACTCATTTTTCAGCCTGAAGAGCTCATTAGAACTGGTGGCACTAATAGCTCTCTCAGTGAGAAGTGATCTGTCATCAATGATTGCAATAGACGCGCAATGTTTTTTTATCATCACAAGCACCATCATCATTTACAACTACATTATCGGAAGGGTTGAGAAAAATGGTAAGAATCCCAACCGGTTCTATCTGTCAAGCAGAAGAGAGTCATTGTTGCTCTGATCACATTTCCTTTCCCACAGCTAGCCCCGCCCACAGCGTATGAGCGGGAGGAGAGGACATGCTGAAGGTTATCTCCTGAGAGAACCCACTCAACCCACACAACACAACTGCGTCCACTATGCTAATATGCTAAAACACACTTTCAAGAACATTGAATTGCTTTTGGTTATTGAATACACTTAAAATGAAAGCGAAAATAAAAAAACATGAAATTGAAATTGTAGATTTTCATTCTAAAATTGTATTAAATGCAAGAACCAAACCATAGGACCACTGCTAAGTGAACTCCTGTTAAGTGAAATCCACTATTACCTTTTCTAAAGAAAAAGTAGACAGTGCTTGTCATGCAAAATTCATGTATGCAGGTGAGACTTGCTATATGGCTGCCAAGGTGTGCTGAATGGTTTTAATCAAATATTAGGTGGTTGCCCAATCCCCAATATCCCTCAATATTCTGGTCTCTAGATATGGTTGGGTCCATCCTTCAAATAACTTCTCAAGCTTGATTTGAGTGTTTCACTCAAGTTTGTAGCAGAAACAGTACAGGATGAGGAACATGTCCAAATTAAGAACGTATGGTTAGAATTTAAATAAACCTCCAGCCATAAGTGCACTAATTATTGTAAAACTTGCTCAAGCAACAACAAATTTAAGTCTTGAAGTCTTGGAAATATGCCTATATTGATGCCATGAACCACCTGAAAGACACACACAAGTAAACATGTATAAATAATACAGTAGCTGATATATATGACGCAACACCAAATTCTTAGAGATGATTCCGTGGCAGGCAACTTTCTCAATATTCAGCAGCAACCTGCTGTTTGTTGACGGTGGGACTTCAGGTTGACGCATTTGTGGCATCACAATATCTTGCAGGTAAATCCATTAAAGTCTTCAGAAGCACCAGCACACTGACTCAATTATTAATGAGAGAAGCATTACACAAACTCTCTGCCTTTACGCACAACATTAAAGTACTTTCAGGTCAGGCTGTGTTAGTGTCTCTGAACAATATACAAGCATGTATGTATGGGATCTGTATCTTATCAGATATGTCTTATCAGAGACTGGGCTACTAAAGAGAAGAGTTTCAGGTAGAGTGAGACAGTACAGTATGTGCTCTGTTTGCTCCTGTCATCTGATGACCTTATCCATCAACATCTCTCCTGATGTGAACACACATGGCAGGATCAGACCCTCACGGTTGGACATGCTGTGCTGAGTTAGATGTGTGCATGTTCTGGTATTCACTACGTAGTGGGGACCAGATGTCACAATTATAATAATACCAATGCATTTTAACCTTGTGGGGACGTTTTGGAGGTCACCACAAGGAAACAGGCTTATAAATCATAGAGAATGTTTTTTTGGAAATCTAAAAAAGCAGAAGAGTTTCTGTGAGGGTTAGGTTTAGGGGTAGAGTTAAGGGATAGAATATACAGTTTGTACAGTAAAAAAAACATGAAAATCATTATTTGTGTGTGTGTGTTAAAATTACTGTGAAGCAACTGTGGAGCGTAGCAATGAGATCTGAAGGTCACTGGTTTGATTATCATGGGAACACAAACACTAAGAAAGATGCATACAGTGAATTGATTAAAAAAAACAAAGATGATATTTGGAAGTCACCTACTGAATTTACCATGCAATATAGGAAGGTCACACTGACAATGTGGCATACTATTAAATGTAAAATTATATATAAAAATGCAGTACATAGTATATAATGCACACTATGCAGTTTGCTACTATTTAAATGTACTTTTAAAAGTGCTATAAGCACACAGAAACTTGGAGAGACGGGAGATGGAGAGCAGAGTGTCATCTCAGTGTTATAAAATAAAATGAACCAAAACTGTGAATTCAGCAAGGAAGCAAAATAGCGCTCCTACATCACTAACTGATGCTCTTCCTGCTTCTAAAAAAAATGGGCTGCCCTGTAAACACAAAGAAATGACTGGTCTTAAAGTGAAACTGACCAAGGCTAGTCTTGTTTAAGGTTTACAGGATCTAGCATTTGCTATTAAGTTAACAGAAAATTTAAATTGACCCTATTTACTTCCTAAACACACATTCTTGATCTTTTTTTGCACAAGATCTTTCATCAGAATGTAACAACATGCTCAACTTCTGAAATGATTTTTAGCGAATGACTCCTAGAGGCTAAAGGATAATGCTACCGAATAGACAAATAGCTATTTAATTATTACTTTAGCAAAATGCATTCAGCTCTTTTCTGGTAAGATAAACCCACTTTTCAATTAAATTAATAATCAGATTTTCAGTTTGAATTATGCAAAAGTAAAATGAGCTTCATTTTGACCTCAACTAATGGTGTAGAGGTCATTGCTTGTGATTGCTAATAGTAGAATTACAATATTCTACTGTACGTCAGTTAATAGCATTTAAACATCAATAACTGATTGCAATTTATTGAGTAAACCGTGTATTTTATAAGCCAGAAAGGACACACAATAGTAGATTAAATATAATACTGCTTCTCTATGTGACAAGCCACCTGCTGTAACAATACTGTTTTCCTTATAAAGCATACGGCATCTCAAAACTGTAAAGCTGTTGAATAGTGTATTAACCCATTTGTCAGCGACTGAGCTTGCGGTTATATGGACGTCTTTAAAGTGCTCACACAAAATGCCTAGCACAACACATTTTACCTTTTCCTGACGAACAGTTCGATCAATCTGTTCCAGTCTGTAAAAAATGTGACTTCCTAAAATAACCTCTCTTCAGGCGCAGGAGCATTCTGCTTATTCAAATTTCAGCGAACAAGCTGGCATCCAACCCAGACTGTCTGAGCTCTCTCTCTCTCTCTCTCTCTTTCAGATTACTTATTGATTTGAGCAGCTTCAGAAGAGCACAAACATAGTAGATTTTGCTCTCATTAAAGCACCTGCTTGTTTGTGTATTTAAAAGTCTATGTAATGTATATTTTATAACCACATAAATGTAAAATCTTTTTTGCGAAAAAATGAATTGCAAAAATGTGCAATTACCACCAGCCAATCACTGCTAGACGCCTGGAGTATAAGTTCCTTACTGGCTCACTTTTGCATTTGCAGATTTCGATGGTGGCGTTCACCCCCGTCCTCCTCACCACCAACCCGGTTGGTCCCTTTCCAAACTTCTAGGGATAGGATCCGGCCCTGCCCTGATCCTCAGGCAGGAACAGCTTCAATCTGAAACCGTCTGAATTCGAGCTATGGACCTACGCCAAAGAATTTTATTTATATTTGTTTACTGCTATTTGCTGATTAAGGTTAAAATATATATTATTATTTAGTTGTACTCTTGCCTCCTGAGACTTTCAGGTATAACAGCAATGATTAATTGAGCTCTCCCTCAAGAACGCAAGCATAAAATCATTCCAGGGGATACCTGGGGAGGCTGGTATGACACACTTGACACATTAAATTACTATGAATTAAAACTCACTTCACACCAGCATCAAATGACATAAAATTGTTGAAAGAAGGGTTTTGTCTGGGGCATTTAATGTGATGTTATGCAATACTGTATGTGTACTAACCACCAAACCATGGGCAGTGTGCAATCTTCAGTTGCTTAGTACGTGAATCTCAGTTATTTTTTTGTGGCAATTTATGACTGTATGACTGCTGGTGCAGTATTTAAAAATTCACAAGTTGGTTTATTTAAACTGTTAACAAAGTCTGTACTTAGTCTAAAGATTTATAGTATGCCCAATTTGAGATTTAACCATCCATTAACAAGCTGATCACCTGCTTTGTAAGTGAACAGGCCTTTTGAAGAACAAACCACATTGCTGCCCATTGTGGCCCAGACTTTACACCAACTGACAAAAGTCTGACTTTGCACTTGTTATTACTGATGGTTCTTTGCACAAAACCTTTATTTAATGGAAATCTCAGAGCATACACTAACCTTTTAAGACCTTTAAGAGGAATAAAGCAAAACTTGCATAATTAAATACTGCCTCACCTGCAAAACTCGACCAGATTTTAAAAAATTACTTTTGTATTGCCACTGTGTTGGTGTCAGGCGATGAACAAGAATTCAGGGAAAACATAAGACATTTTTGGACCTCTGCTTGTGATGCACATTGGAAACAAGCCACCCGAGATCTGGGCGGCAGCTCAAATGAAATAGAGAGCAAAACAGGAACATCAGCAGTTTCCCCACAGAGAAACGTTCACTGCAAAATAAACATGAAATGTTGATTGGATTTGAACTCTTGTCACGAAAAGTCCCATAAACAAAAAAATTGACAACCTGTTCAGCGTAATGTTTAGTAATCAGTGTCTATGTTTACATGCACCGTTGCAATGTTTACATTTCGCCAATCCAAATTAATTCAATCCCACTGCAGATTCCCAGTTTAATGTTTACATGAACCCTAACCTTTGCAATCTGAATAAAACATTAGTTTACATGTGCATTACATGCACAGAGCAGAATTTCAGAACCAGCAGACTTGAAAGAACTAGACTGCTTCCAACACAAATACACAGGTGCACATTATACATATATACATGCATACATATACATATATTTACATATTTAATTTTTACCATTGACGATTTTCAGTCTTTAATTTGCTGACGTAAGGCCATGCTGCAGTGCCAGTCACATTCAGAACTGCCTTCATTACAATATACAAAATCAAGTTGGTTCTATTTAATGCAGACTTTAACAAAAAAGTGTGAGGGAGACAGAGAGGAAAAGTTATCTCATAATGAACTGCTTTTGCAAGCAAGCTATTTTTCAATCTGATTGTTAAAGTAGTCAGAATCTGTTCGATTTCATTGCCATGGCAATTATTCTTTTATATAACATATTTATTTGATAGACTGCACCTCTAACAATCAGAATTTCAATGCAAGCCCAATCAGATAATTACAGTTGAAGTCTTTAAATTTGTTGCAATTTAAACTGACTATTAGGCTATTTATAAACATAACATGTATTTCATTGAAGGGTAAGAAGTGCTTTTTGCTTTGCAAACTTGCGCACAGAGAGGAAAAAGCACATGCAAAACATTTAACAATTGTGACAGCCAGGGTGACCTCTACCTGGCCTTCATCTCGGCAGGCTGCTGACAAAGATGGACAGATCTCATCTTTCTGCCCCCCTTCTCACTCATGTAGCTGGCAAAGACCTCAGATCACTGGTGTTCACACACATACCCACACACACACACAAACCCTGCGCTCACATTCTGGCTGGGAGCAGCAAAACTAAGATCCACGATGTCATCGTTGACAGTGTTGCGTGGTGTGTACCATTAAGCAAATCTACCTGACAGCTGCGCTGTTTCACACTCCGAAATGATGAAACGTTCATTGCGGGCAAAGAGCAAATTGAAAGGGCAGATTCCCCAGCTCACGACTCTAATTGAGATGCAACCCTTGAAACATTTCATAATCTCATTGCTGAGTGTGCGTGGAGTCACACAAACTACACTGCAACATTTGGCAAGAAGAAACAGCTTAATGAGAAAACCCTGCAGCACTGAGATGCCACGGCTCCTAAGATATCCACAAATATGTCCTCATCTTTCTCAGCATCTCCCATGGTCACAGGGATGTGGAGGGGACAAAACATCTAAAAATAGCCTCCCTGCTTCTATTTATAGCCCACACAAGCGAAAGCCACAGATCCATTTGTCTCATAATCACAAATCTTCCCTCAGAATCCTTTCTTTTGTCCACAATGCAGCCCCAAGTGATAAAGATTTCTAGTAAGAGCCAACAGATAATAGCGTAAATCTACTGTTGGAACAATTCTTATCAAAGCAGGACTGGGCAAAGTTCCATTGACGTTCCTACTTTAAATCCATGCACATATTTTATACAACATTTATGACCTTCAACAGCGCAGTCTTGTCAATATTTATGACACAAGACAAAAAGGCTTTATTAGAAAAGCAAATAAGTGCGAGTGGCCAGCAGCCCCTATACAATACATGATGAAATCAAAAGTTAAAAGACATTGAAATTTTAAAT
>JAZGTK010022806.1:0-10154 GCA_036877625.1 Ambastaia sidthimunki | reverse complement strand
TTCTGGGTAGAAACAGGGGCAGCCCAAGACACTGAAATCTGATTGGATGTGACAGTCGTCACCGTGAGGTTTTGAGGAGGATTTGGTTCTTCAGAACAGAAAAGGGTTCATTAAAATTAACTGAAGAAATATACAGAATAACATATTACGCAATCAACATGAGGGTGAGTAAATGATAGGATGTTAATGTTTGGTGAACTATCATTTTATGTTGGTAGATGGTTATATTAATATACTCACTTGTGTTAGTGATGAGAATCGGTCCAAGTGTCTGAGATGCCCCACTGCGGTGTGTGAGACTCACAGAGAACCGATAAACATTTCCTGGAAACAGACCTTCAGCTCTCACTCTGTCTGGAGTGTTTGTGAGCGGTATTTGAAGAGACTGGTGTTCATTCTCACAGTGCAAAATAAGAGAAGAACCATCAGGTAAATCCAGAATCTGTGACTGATTAGACCAGACAAACACGACCTCCGTCTCACACACACTCTCCAAATACAGCCAGTCACGGCTGTTCTGCAACACTGCGACACAAACACACATGGATTCACTCTGAAACGAAGAACACTCCAGTCTTTTACAGTGTAAATATTTTAACTGTACTGTGACTGCAGTGCATATGTTTCTGATGGTGGGTAGATGTGTAATAATCGATGAGTTTTAAAAATCCTAAATGAGATGAGCTGCACTTTTATTTTATGACCCATATTTTATGTCAACGTTTTTGGGTGTAACTGTATTTCTTTTAGGAAATTGGAAACTTCTCCTGATCTATGAAGGAGTAACTTCTGAGCAAAACATTCTCTGAATCTGCTCATTTCTGGCCAAGACAGTAACATAACAACATGTTTTATCAACACAAGACACGTTCCTGGATCAGCACTCAACCCAATAAATCCTAGCGCAGCCCCGCCCTCAGATTAAAGAGCAGTGATTGGTTGATAGGAATCTTGTTCCAGGAACAATACAGGAAGTTGATTGATGAACATGTGTTGTGTAAATTTGCTTACATTCTTCTTGACATATGTAGGGGAACTGCAGATAACATGGGAAAGCAGTGAAGAAGTATCCTGCTCCTGTGACATTCTTCTGCATCGCAAAACAGCCTGTTTGACTGGCTTCAAGTGATGATGTCACATCAATCTTTAAGTTGTAGGCGGAGCCATCAGACCAGCGAGGCTCCCCCTCTGCCTGTACACAGAGAACAGTGAATACTGTGATATACCACCATATACTGTGATATACAGTCCAGCATGTTACAATAAGTTTTAATAAAAGTCACATGATCTTTTACATTTAATTCAGCTGTTCAGTTTTTAACCTCAGCAAAAACATTTTAATTTTGCATTTCTGATCAAATAATGAGAAGATATTAGTAATTTATCACACATAAATTGCTATTATGTATGTGCGTCATTGTGTATATGTGTGTGTATTCGTATGTCAGTGTTTGTACATGTGTGTATATATGTGTCACAGTGTGTGTACATGTGTGAGAGTGTGTGTACATTCAGAGATGTCCACAGCAGGAGAAGATGGCTGTAGGACTGAAGGAAGGATGTGAGAGATTGAAACTCTTCATCTGTCTTTATGTTGGCCAGGTGTGTGTCTGATCTTTCACAGGCTTGCTGGGCGGCAGTCCTTGATAGAAACCCTGCGTTCACCCAGTAACAGCTCCACCCCACAGACAGCCAGCCTGCTGGACACAGAGCTGCATGACAGAGGCCAGCTGTCAGTGTGAACGCATTTCTGTGTGTGTACATGCAGTTAAAGGAGCAGTACACCCAATATAAACATTCCTGTCACCATTGATACACACTCAGCTCTGCATTATATCCTTATCAAACATTTCCCTTTAAAAACAGAAAAGTGTTTTTTGGTTCTTTGCTGCACTTTATATAAGAAGCGTATTTTATTTGAAATTATTTGCTGTATAGGGTTCTTGAGTTGCTGGTGGTTTTCTGAAAAGTACAAGTGTTGCTACATTATAGATTTTTCAGAGATCAAGAGAACCAAAGAGAATAAAATTTTCTAAACTAAAGAACTGAACGGTACTACAGCCAGACTGTAAATCCATATTGTCTAATTTGAGTCTTTATGTTTAAGAGATACTGTATACAGTATGTGTATGAAACATACTGTACCTGTTTTGATGGCCATCTGGAGGTTTTGTGTAACAGTAATTTGGAGATGGGGAATGGATATTGTCTTCTTCACGCTGACATTGTAAAGGCATCCAGGTTGTAACCCTGTCACCTGATGGAACATCTGAAACTGGGACGAGACCCAGCACTGTTTTTCCAAACAAATATCCAAAGTATTTCCATCATCTAATGTCCATCCAAAAGCAGCAGTTGTGGAAGAGACCTTCACACTGAGAGAAGAGCTCAGGAGAGGAACTATCAAGAGAGAAACACAACAAAACCAGAGTCCTAAAACACAGTAAAGCAATAAATAGAAGATTCTTTAGCTTTTGTTTTAATGTTACCCAGATGGAAAGTCTTGGTCTGCAGTAGGTCTGTGTGATTGTACGATTGCAGGATGAACTTCAGCTTCTTGGACACTTGTGGTGCTCTGAAGGTCATCACACACTCATTCATATCCTCACACACTGCAGAGCTGTTCAGCACCTGAGGGAGAAATCTTCTGCTGTCAGTCAACTCTGTGTGTGTGTGTGTGTGTCTGTGTGTGTGTGCTGCTCACCTTATTTTCCAGTAAAAGTGTGTAAAAATTAGCTTCCTGAGATGGAAAACACTGAAATGTCACCTGCATGTGGACAGAGGATGAACTTCTGCTGCATGAAAGACTAAAAACCTGAAGAACAGTGAAGAAAGAAATTTGGGAAAGATTATACTGATTGTATCAGACCTTTTTATCGTTTTACTGATATTTTAGTTTGCGTATCCTCAAAACGCACAGTGGACACGCAAAGGCCATGTTCACCAGCGAGAGGGTATTTTTGGTGTGTTATTTTTGTATGTTTTGAAGCAGATACAAGCGCATACATCATTATAAATATAATTACTTTTTTCTATGTTTTTGAAGTGTAAAATTTATTTCAGATGAACCCTCTCACGGTTAGAGGAGCGGACGAGGAAAATTTAGAGTTATTACATTTTGATGAAAAATTATGTATTTTTTAAGATGTGAAACAATATGTTTTATTGATTTTAACTCAGTTAAGGGAATGTCTTAGATAAGCTGCATTGCTTTTCAGCTCTCAGAAAAACATGCTGACATTTAAATAGAGTTTAATTAACAATTTTTAAATAATAAATGTGTTATTTAAAAAACATCTACACTGTTCACTTTTAAACACTAAACACCTAAAAATCAAAGCACTGTTTAAAACATCTAAACATCTATGATTCAGAATCATTACCTGAAAAAGTGCAGAAGTTGCCAAAAAAATGCCAAAACTTTTTCCATAGAGCTCCATCCCATAATCCCAGAATTCCCTGAAGATAAATTATCCTTATAGTACAACTCTGAGGTCTTTAGACTGCAGTGTAAGAATAGCCGGCACAAAACAGCATGAAAACAGTCTGGCCAGACTTTAGCAGTCTTAGAAAACAAACTCTGTGGTCACACAAGCACTGAATGGTGTCTTACAGAAAAACTTTAGCTTAGTTTGGCTCACATAAAAAACACATTCCAGGAGGTCACACCTCCTGCCACTCCAGAGGTCCATGCCAGCATCTCAGAGCTTCAGAAAACTGCAGATAACAGCTCTGACTTCACCACACCTCATACAACCTGTGAAACTCATTCAGTCAGAGCAGATAGTGTTTACTGCACTTCAACCATACGCCGTCTTTTCCCCACTCTGCTGGAATGAAAGCAGGTTGTCCAGACAACAGAGGCACATGTGGGAGGGTCAGTGGTGGAGTCGTGGTAATAAGAGAATAATAGATGCACTGCATCATAAACACCTTCATGAGTAAATCAAACACATGACGTTCAGAAGTTCATTCAAATATGAATGTTTAAATTTCCTGTTAAGCTGTTAAACATAATGCAATGAAGTGTATTATAAATACTATTATTAAATTGTGCTTTTTTTCGGTGTGTAACTAACACAACATTCATTACTGGCTGAAGAATCCAGACTGTTGTTTTTCCAGTGCCATTAGATGGCACTTAAATTCTGATTCAGCAGGAAGTTAAAGGAGGACACGAGCTTGATCAACATCTTAATTACCCATCCTGAAAGTTCAACAGAACTCAGCAGGCTGGAATCAAGTCGTGGGGGCTGACTTGGTCAATAAATAAACTGCTGACAAGAGTTCCAGGTGAACTTTTTGCATGAGTAACGTGGTGGAAACGTCCCTGTTTTAGGCAATATTAATTAAACATTCCATATTTGTTTTTTTTAGAATTTTATTGATTATAGACTGTCTGGCCATTTTACAGTAAAAATAATTTCAAAAAACAATGTTTTCTCAATCAGTGTTTTTTCAGTGTAATTAAAAGCTAAGTGGTTAAATTAGGAGGTATATTATACAATTACCTGGTATAACAATAAAATGACTGATTTGCATACAGCACATTAAAAACAACTTTTACAGTATTGTAGCTTGTCTGTCATGTAGTGTTTGTATATTAGGCAGGTTTAGGCTAGTTTAATCAGCTGCAGAAAGCATGTTTGTTGCGTTATGGCTATAACGGGTATTCAAGTTTATCATGTTGAATGCAATTGTTTTCTAAGATTACCTAGACGTGGGAAAACAGCCTCAAGTTGCAAGAAACTCATTTCTCAAAGACCTACTTACAACTGACTTGTTTATTTTCTCCTGTGACGTAAAAAACTAAGAAAATGACTTTCGTTAGAAAGAAGTAGAAAGTTTTCATTCATAAGCATTACGTAAAAAAATCTACATATGCATATAAAGATGTATAAATGTATTTAAAATATTTATGGCATATTGGAATAATACTAATAATATCCCCCATGTCATTTAATCTTTTGACATGTTAATAATCTATCATCTAATCACCGGCAGTTACCGGATTCTCCTCTACACAGGTTTGATTAAAATACTTTTAAATTACAGGTATCAAAAACACAACAGACACGACGCTGGTGTTAGTATGTTGCAGTTTTACAGATACTGTTTGTCCAGTCAGATTTGTGTTCAAGATATCAGCTGTTGTTGTGTAGAGTCAGTTCCACTGGCACGAGCAGTCCATTGGCTCCTGGTAATAATAATCCACAGTGGTGGCATTGCGAGTACAGTACAGCGGGATGACGCGGCTCTGAAGACCGTTTTCACGACAGCACTTGCAGAAACGTGCGTGACTGTTAATGTTGAAATTAAAGATGGTGGCAGACGGACACTTTCCATCACAGGAGTAAACGGTCACCTGAACGAAAGACACAACAATACACAACACAGACCAACAGATCAGAACAACATAAAATGTTTCAGATACAGACTAATACAACAGCACAAAACTGAAAAGACAAATTAAAAGAGAATAGACTAGACTAGACTAGACTGAAAGAGAGACTAGAGCAGAATAAGTCTCACTCACAGGTGCGTTGCTTCTGCAGTCGTCTTTTCTGATGGTGGTCCTGATGGCGACTCTTTTACAGGTTTTACCATCTTCTTTACCTACACACACACACACACACACACACCACAAAACAATGTGACTTACACATAAACAAGTCGACATGAAATATTTGCCTATTTTACTTTTATAATGTGAGGTGTTTCAAAGAAAATAAGATTACAGAAAACAAAATTCAACAAGAGAAAACATAAAACTGGACTTGTTTTTAATTTGATCTTATAAAGTGTGTGTTATCTGGAGTGTGAGCTGAAGGTGAGTTTGAAGTGGATCGTGACAATATTCAGTGTTTGATGTGAAGACAGAAGGTCATGAATCTCCTCGAGATCTTTTCTGACACTCATCACAGTGAATAACATGCACAGATGAATCACGCTCAGTAATAGCAGGAACATGTGTAAAGAGTCTGTTTTCATTTCATATTGACCTTAAACATCTTTAGAAATGTCACAAATACAATATGTCATATGCAGTATCTTACATAACATTATTTAAAATGAAATACACACGTTTAAAGACACATTTAATAAAGTGGAAAAAAATGACTTTCTGTAAGAAATGTCCATTTAAACATTATTCCCTTGATATATAGCCTGAGGTCTGTTTTGACAGCTAAACCATGTAGTGTTTAATCTTTGTGAACACAGCTATAGCAGTGAGCCAACACACACACACACACATTCACGCACACACACACAGACGCACACACACACACACACACACACACAGCAGGCTAAGTGGCTATTATTGCTGCACCTTGGGGACTCACTGGATTGACAAGTTAGTTACCATGGTGACATTTGTCTGACAATGATCCAGTGGCACCGTGGAGATCTGAACTTCTCACCCATGTGTAATTAAAAAGTGAGTTTAACCATGATAAATTAAAATCATTTAACTATTTGAAAGGCATTTGTGTAATCCATTTTTTTCTCCTCATTTGCTTTGACAGTGAGATTGTGGAGGTTCAGGTCACGTGGAGGACAGGTTTTAAAGATTTATCAGGAGTGTCAACAGAAAATAAATCAAAAATCTCCAGCGATGTGTCTCAGATGGTGGGAGGGTCAGTGGATGAGTGTCTGTGGAATGCAGTGATGTTTTTACTGTATGAGCCTCGTGTGTGTGTATGTTACAGCACTGAGTGTTATGAAGGAATGAGTTTTGGGCAAACATGACAATTCTGTTATTATTTACTCATTCACGTCATTTCAAACCCAAATGGTGTTGTTTCTGAACACAAAACACTGGAGAATGTACAATACACATTCATTCATTTTAAATGCAGGTCATACGGTAGTCATCAAATGGCTGTATCCTAAAATAGCTTCTGTTTGAGAAACATAGGCATGGAATATGAGTATTTTAGACTATTTGTGTAGTGTTTTTTAGACATATGCTAGTCAAAAGTTGTGCTTAACAGAACAACTAGAACCATATGGGGCTAATAGTTAGAGAGTTTGACTTGTAACCCAAAAGGTTTGATTCCCACAGCAGGCAGGAAAAGACTGGGGTGCTATTGATCAAAACCAGTTGCACCCCGGGGGGCTGCAGTGCTGCCCACTTCTTCAGGTGTGTGTGTGTTCACCACTCACAGGTATGAGTTAAATTTCAGGTCACATTTCAAGTATGAGTTACCATACATTGACAAATATGTCACTTTCGTGTGGAATTTAAAACAACATTTATAATAATGATAGAATAGTGAACTATTGCTTTAACATTATCAGTATAAAATTTGTAAGAAAATAGTCAAATGTAAATGTTTCACTCACATAATCAGCTGTCAGGCTAAAAGAAAACAATGACTGAATAAGATACTGTACATGTAAATTCCTGCATTCTAAACACACCTACAGTATGTCCACACTCACACAAATGAGACACAGGTAAAGATAACCAGCAGATGAGTGAGTACCTGTATCACAGTTAGTACTAGCAGTGGGTGTTACCGGACTAACCGAAAATGGCAACAAACCGAGTCCAGCACCTGAGGGACACACAGGTTCACAAATCCACATTATCTGAAGTTTACAGACTCAGTCGCTCTGCTCGTGAAACACCTTCGCCACACAAGAGCCCCCAAAACCAATGCAACCGCACACACACGCACCCACAAACGCCCCACATGCGAACAGAGATGCACAGACCTGTTGAAAGGAAATGAGCTGCACCCAGCCAGCAGAGACACATGCCAGAGCTTCATTCTCAAACTCTCCCCTCAATTCTCCAGTGTAAACAAGACTGTTGAGTCTTATCTAAGAGTTCATTACCAACTGATTCAGGCAATATCTTCCACCACGCTTACACTAAAGATCTGTGCTGTTATTAGTGACAGACGGCAAGCAATGATGCCTGATTTGTTTGCTTAGAAGATTAACAGTAATGTTATTATTGAACATGAATTTCAATGGATAGTTTTAAATAACACACAGTTCATACCGAGCCAACAAATGACATCATTGTAAGACTGTCTGTTGGGATTTGGATGTTTGGAAACATTTTTACACACTGACTGTTAAAACACTGATCCAACAAACACCAACATGTGTTGGGTCAGTGTTCACTTCATGTGTTATCAACATTACTGTCATTATATCTGCCACTCTGTACATTTGAGTCAGCAATGGCCAATCAGAAAACTGTTTCAACCCAACACTAGTTAAAAACACTGATTCTGATTGGTTGTAAAAAGTGATTCTTTTAAACCTGTTAGTTCATAAAGCTATGACACAAATATTACAAAACCCACAGCACAAAATCAGCCTGTGACAGATCACACACAAGACAAAGACAGAAAGTGAGTAACACACAGAATAACACACAGTTACAGAGACAAACTGACCTTTCATTCGTTTAGATCATAAAACACCTGCAACATTACCAGGTTCTTTCAAACAACAAATGCTGAAGTCCACAGAAATGTGTTCAGCGTGTGTATCATTGTATTTCAAATCAGGAATAATCAGGAATTTTTGGACAGAACAGCAGAGGGAACAGGAAGCTGAAGTAGATACAGTGTAAAAGAAGGCAGAAGCCCATGTTCTCTCAGAACAACAGCGAGAGTCTAAGATGAAACCAGCAGCTAGTAAAGCCCAGCTCTGCCCCTCCATCATGCTGCTCCAAACCACCCCCAGAATCCCCAGACAGCCCACCAGCCTCAGACACACTTACACGTCTTACAGCAGCCGTCCACGTACGTCTGCACCACACCTCCGTTCTGAAACAGAGAGAGAGAGAGGAGCTAAAACCGCTGAACACTTACTAAATGACCAGAAGACAAGCGACACCGATCAGACCTGAATACACTCTGTGTCATTAAACGGAGGACAGACCACTCCAGAGGCCAGAACGACTGCACCTACAGCCGTCTCCAGACAGTCGAACCGTGTGCAGTTAGCCACCCATGAGCTGCCTGCCTGCAAAACACACACACACCGGAGGTGCTTATAAATAAACCGTCAAACTGTTTACTAACTGTTTACTGTTCATAAACAATTTTCAATAAACAAGCTGAAAATATGTTTATTATTAGCCTAAAAAACTTGTTTTTATTTATTTTATTTAGCTATGAAGGACAAATGCATGAAGACTAAAAATGATTCTTGTTTTGGGATTTTAATCTGGGATCTGGAATGTGGGATCTTTGTTCTTGGTTTGGGCATGAATATTAGCTTTAGTTAATGTTAGTTAATAAAAAGTAAACAATGTTTTGATTGTATAAAGAGAACAGTTGTTATATCAGTATATATATTCCAGTATGTCTTATAAGGTTCAGTCAGTTTAATGTAGTAGTGTAGAACGTGACTCTGATTAGACAGTTTGGCAAACATTTGTGTGTGTGATACCATAAATACTTCTGTCGTTCCGTTTTCACTGGGATGTGAGCAGGAGATGTTTTTGCAGGAGCCACAGCAGATGTGTGGATCAGAGGAGGGAACATACATCTGATGCTACAGTAACACTCAGAGTCATTTACACTCATCAGACACACACGTTTAATACATTCAATCTTTGTGTTCTTATGGTAAGTCACGTGTGTTGTTTTGGTCATGTGACTTACAGGTTCACATTTCTCTGAGCAGTTGGCAGTCGTCACCTCCATGGTGTAAAATCCACTGCTGGGGTCTTTATATGTGAGACAATGAACAGTGTAACAGAGCTCACCCTCAAAATACTGTATCATAGACTGACCCGGGTTCAGCACGGTCACACCCTGAAACAGACACACCTCTGCCTTCTCTACACACACACACGCACACACACGCACACACACGCACACACACACACACACACACACAGTTGTGTTTATTTCATGTAATTAAACAGCATTTAGTGTGTGTGAGAGACTCTTACTGCAGGAATACAGGGTGCATCCACACGGGCCGCCATTGTCCGGTTCCTCCACTCTCACCTCCCCCTTAAACACAAACACATCAAGGGTCAAAGGTCATTCTCTAATGTCATTTGAGCATGAATGTAAAAATGTTCTGTATTCAAAAACACACACAATACACTTTAAAATACTCACCACAGAGCAGACAGGAAGTGTGATATTATGACACTGACAGTCTGGAAAAAA
>JAZGTK010022805.1:0-10154 GCA_036877625.1 Ambastaia sidthimunki | reverse complement strand
GGTGATAAAGTTTCTGCCATTGATCTTCACCTGCTTTTTAAAACTGTGTTTGCAGCCAAATATAGTTAATTATTCACCACTGCATAGATTCAAATCAATTCATTTAAAAACAGTTTTTGAAAATAAATGCCTTATGAAAATAATCCATAGTTTAACACAGTTCAAACCAAACAAATCATGGTTACTATAGTTAAACCATGGTAACCACAAATAAACCTTGGTTTCGCTACAACAACTATAGTTTAATCATCAAAAATTAAAATGAAGTGGGTAATCAATGTGCCAAAAAACATGGTTACTACATTTTAACTTTAATAAAACCATGTTGTTTTATTTTGTTTTATGTAGATGTGATTTATACCTGCAGTTTATAAAGTCCTCTTGTAGCCTTTCATATGATACAAAATGTAAAAAAAATAGTTGATTAAATACAATCACAGGAGAATTTACAACCAAATTTATAAAAATTACAACCAAAAATGTATACAATTCTGATACTGTTGCAAAGATGTAAACAACCATCGGACTCATGTAAACAACTTATAGGAGTATCAGACATGCTTTAACCTGCTTCTGTCCAACTTACTCTAACCACTTAACAAGGCCACTAACATTATAAACCTGTTCAGATGTTATCAATGTTATATTTCTATCATTTGCCTGTAAGCGAGTATCAGCTGTTGTTACTCTTACAATGACTAAAGAAATGTTCTGTTGTTAGATACAACACAGTTAGTTTAAACAGTTACAGGCCTGTATGTCCTCGTTACCAGTTTAGTTTCACTTTCTCGTATGACGTCATAACTCTGCTGCATATCTACGCATGGACGTAATATGTTTAAACAGTGACTATGTTTACATGAGCAGCAATAATCTAATAATTGACAACATTCATATTGAGATGTTAACATGATTTTATAATATTTCTTTCATCTTCCCAGTTTACGTGTTATAGCACATCTTTGGGAAACGTCATTACGTCTCCACGCACGCCGTCTGACGTCTGACGTCCCTCCAGCATATCAACATACAGTTTTGGGTGTTTAATAAAATTACAATTTTACAAAAGCATCAAGTGCAGTTAACAAATTAGACATTTTCCTTCGTGTTTTTATTTGGCAACGTTTCTTTCTTGTTTGCCGTCAAACGTTTGACCACTGCCGTATGTCTACGTGTACTGTCGCAAAATGCCGAGTCCAGCAGAGGCCGCTATTATAACGCCATACTGTAACCAGTCAAACGACATAATGTCATTTATACATATGATAGTTCTGATTTGACAGAGGATGATACTGTCAATCCAAATTCTTGCCTGTGATAATGACACCTGTGATGAATACGTGTGTTGGGGAGGGTTTAATTATATTGGGGACAAAGTTGTATTAAAGTTGTATATAAAGTTGTTTACGTCCTCATTCATATAAATGCTATAAAAATATTGTAAATAATTATATTGGGGACAAAGATGTATTAAAGTTGTATATAAAGTTGTTTACGTCCTCATTCATATAAATGCTATAAAAATACTGTAAATAAAGTTTTTTATGATTGTCAAAATGCAGAAAGTTTTCTGTTAGGGTTAGTGTGTGGGATAGAAGTGGATCATATTGTTTATAACTAACTGTGTATAAATACAAAAGAAGTGATAGAAAATAGATGTGTGATGTGTGTGTGTGTGTGTGTGTGTGTGTGTGTGTGTGTGTGTGTGTGTGTGGGGGCATGTTGGAAAGAGTTTTTGTGAACGTGATTTTTAAAAAACTCCAGTCTGAAAAATAACAGTAATTAGTTTGTCCTCAAACGTGTTTTGTTCCCCAATATCTAACTTCTGAATTTTGACACTAACAAGTTCTTAATACTCTTAATACACTTACAATTCTTAATACTCAGAAGCTGGAACCAATTACAAAATAGTGATGTTTGCCTTAAAATCTTGCCTTAACCACTAAACATTTTCACAAAATTCAACAGGAGAGTTCAAAAGAATCTTTAGAAAGTTCTCTCCACCGCAACCTTTCAGATATCTAAAACCTAATCTTACTTGATCCCTGATTTCAGATATAATCAATAAACCAAGCCTGTTTTACTAAATAATGGGTGTCTAATGAAGAAAACGTGTACAGTTTTTCCAGTGTTTTTGGTTAACTTTGTTAATTTATAGACTAGCTTGTTAATTAGTTATTTATTAGCTCCTCTTTTGATTCCTTAATCTCTGATTGTTTTGACCTGTTTCTAGTTTAGGGGTCCTGTATATTTATACCCCTGGTTCAGTTCTGCTCCTTGGTCAGTCTGTTTTTGGTTAATGTTTTATGTTGGTTAAAGGTATATGTTGAGCTTAGCACCCTGTTTTCTTAGCTTATTCCAGAAACGCTGTCACAACCTTTAGCATGATTATGAAGAAGATACATTCATCTTTTAATCCTAAAGAATGTCTTGACTTGAATTCTTCTTTTACTGTCCTGATATGTACGGAGGGCATTGCCTATTTCTCTGAGAAAATACATGACTGCAGTTTAGAAAGGCAGCTGTTTGGTACATTTTGTACCAAAGGTAGTAACCCAGGGGAAGTGAGCATGACTGGAAAGTATGTATTATATACCACTGCCATAATTACACTGGTTTTGGGAAGTCCATGTGCATTTTAAAGATATGATCTCACTGATGCGTTTGAAATCTGAGGTCAGATGCAGTCTCATCATATTACCCTTTTGTAAGCAGCATGTGTTGTCACATGGTCATTATTTGGAAAAAAAAGCTGTTGTGTTCAATAGAAACTTCTGTTTCTCTTCAACCAAACGGAAATACAGCAACACTTCCTCTGATAAATTTAATCTATTGTGACATCTGACACGGTTTTCGGGTTACTGACGTCAGCCCTCATGCTGCTGTGTGCAGAAATCACTTTTATTTCCATCTGAAATGACAAAGACGCAACACAAACTTTGTTCATTGTAACTATATCTGCAGTATGACTAACAGGTTAAAACCAAACCAAACAAAGATAAATTTAGACATTGCGCAATTAGGGATTAAGTAAGTAATGTGTCCATGGGGTTTTTGTCATACTTTTCTCATACGTGTTCCCGTAGCTCAACTGGTTGAGCATTGCGTTAGCAGCGCAAAGGTTGTGGGTTTGATTCCAAGGAAACACACAAACGGATAAAAAGTGAAAGTGCAGAGTTGCTTTACCAATTTCTCTAATTGTTTCGGCCATAAAATGTTTTTTAAGTGAAACCAAACAAACAAATACAAAACATCAAATTGCTTAATATCTACTTGTACTTTTGTTTATTCCATTAAAATGATTTTATTTCCTGCAGGATGATGTCAGTAAGACCTGATCTTGTGTCACAAAATTTGTTAGACATACGACAACAGGACAGAACTTCTGAGAATATAGTTCTGAAATAGTTGTTGTGTAAATGCAAACTATCAAATAAAGGGACAAGCACTTCAGACAGCTCAACACTGTTACACAACAGCAAACAATTAACACTAAACATTAAAAATCAGGGATGAAAATAGTTGTCTAGCATGTGATTTTTTGCCTGGGGGTGTGTAACTTTATCAGTCAAATCTATACTGTACATTGTGTACGTAAGTGGATTCTAGGAAAGAGTCTATGAATTATGTGGAACCTTCATCGCTGACACACATGCCCTCCAGCCAGTGCTTTGTAAAGGTCTGTTCTAGCTTGTTCTAAATGTATGTTCACACACTTATGCAGAACAACTATGAAAATACAATATTCAAACACACAATCAAAACATCTATATATGTGTGTGTGTGTGTATAATGTATTTATATATACATTATATACACATATAAAACAATGTTCAAGACTGATAATGGTTCATAAATATCATGCCATTTATTTTTATGAGACACACCCTTAAATCATGTATATAAATGCGTTGAGAGCACAAAAACTGTTGAATTAAACAATGGCAAAATATTGCCTACTCAATATTACAGACTCCCAATTACTTCAGACAATGCAAACAAAGTTTTTCTTGTCCATCATCTGTACTGTAAAGACAGCCCACCTTCTGTTTCTTTGGTATTAACATTTGAGAACTTAGCAAAATCATTTCACATTTGCACATAATTGCATCCAGCAGAAATTTTAGACGTTGTAATCAACACAAAGGACACCGAAGGGTGTGTACAATTCTACCTGCCTGTAGTTCTGATTAACAATCAGTGAGTTCAAGCACACAGTGCCAACACCTTTACACAGTACTGCGTTCGCAGAACCACAATTCTTAACACTTACAAACACACAAAATCGTTTTGGCATGTTATCACATTTTTTGCCAAAAGGCTGACAAACTCAAACTCTCTTGAGAACTAGTAAAAGGGAAACACCCTGTTGGTTAATACAACCAGTTGTGGATTTACCAGAATTTACAAGTACAAAAATACAATACAAATAAAAAACATTTGGTCCATTTGCCACAAAGTTTAAATATGTACTCAAGACACTTGTGTCAACAGTCCATTGTTTAAGCTTCATTTTTAAAATAAAAGCATTAAAATGCTTTATCACTATTTATAAGAAAATCATAGCACAATCGTTTAAGCATCAGTGTCACAATGAAATGAATTTTGTTTACTGTAACAGGAGTGGAACAGACATAGCAAATGACAAAAGTAATTTTCCTCATTGATACTGGAATGAAAGTGAAAAAGAACACAGCCAATCAGAATGACTGACGGTAAAAATACAACGTGAAGCAAAATTTTAGACCAATGAGATTCCGCTGTGAGTGGTGTGACAAAAGTAGAAACCAAGTTCCAAGCCTAAAAAAAAAAGTCTTATAGAGACCTAAAAAGCACCCTCCTTGGACTGAAGGGTCAAAATCTCTGCAGCCAGTGTTTGTGGGTCGAGAATATAAGGAAACAAATCCATGGCTCTGTCCACTAACCGTGCGTTGAAAATCGCGAGCAACTTCTTTCTCACCTGCTCCCTCTCAGACCACTGAGGACTGGGCTTGGACGGGGACCAGTGTCCATGTGCTCTCTCCTCTTGCATGGAATTCTGGGATGCTGGAGGATAGCCACCATAATGATCAGACCAGTAGCCGTGTTGGGGTAAAGGACCCCTGCCATGTTGAAACGAATACTGTGACATGTTAACAGGTGGGTAAACCGGACCTCCTCCGTAAGAATGGTAACGGGGTTGAACGTAACCCATCCGTTCTGGGTTTGGCGAGTTGGGCAAGCCCATGCTGTGATGGTTGTTGCCTCCACTGACGCTCTGAGACTCATGAGAGCAGCAACTGCAGGGTTGTGTGTTAGCTGGAACCCAATGGTGCCGGCCATTGGTGGAAGGTTTGGACATCCTGTGGTCAATTCCAGAGTAGCGGTCCACTTGGGCTGCTTCATGAAAATGACTTTCATAGGAACCCAAGCCAGAATCCAAATGCTCCTGGGATCCATAGGGTAAAGAACGAAGACGTTCTCTCTTTGAAGAAAACTTTTTCTGAGTTAGCTGAGGGACTCCTTTCACGACAACTACATTTTCACTTGCGTAACTTTTCTTCAGAGAGCCACAGGGATCCAGGGATAGTTTGTGTTCCATGACTTCCTCTAGAGATGGACTTTGACCAGGCCGGGAAGAAATGGCGTGTGGTTTGTGAGGTGTGGCTGAAATTTTGGCCTTGTCTCGCAGCTCATCAGCTAGAGCACGTTGGGACTGCTTGGTTCGCTCTGGGTGATGGAATTTGCATTTGATTCCGTAGGTGCACTTCTTTCCTACATTGGAAACAAAATTGAATTTGTGAATTTTAAATTTTGCTTTTAAGATACAAAATCAACAAAATCAGCTGCTTTTTGTTTCTCATTTAGTGCAACCCTGATTAATCTGTTGAAAAGTGTACACACTTCAAAAGTTTTATGGACTGTTTTAAAGAGAAGTACTACAACGTATGAATCAGCAAAAAAACACAATGCTAAACAACTTCTTGTAGCTCAACTGATTGAGTTACATTGTGTTAGCAGTGCAAAAGGTTGCGGGTTCGATTTCCAGGAAACACAAATACTGATAAAATGGGGTGGGGTGACCTTACGAGCATAATGTCACTGCTTGTCATTTTACTTCCTGGATCTGGATTATTCATAATTATAAAGTTCACACCATACAAAGATCAAAACAAGGAAACTGGCCACACCCTCATACCATTTAATGTGTAATTACTCCAACATGTGACTGCAAGATCTCTAATCTACTTTATGCAAATCAGCGTGTTCTCACCGTAGGGACAGGGCTGTTTCTTAGGTAAACGCGGAGTCTTCCTTAGAAAGTTGTCCAGGGTGGGACCATGTCTTCCCAAAGGGTCATCGGGGGGCATGAATCTAAATAAACAAAATGTGAATTTAATAAAGTCAATCACATAGGGTTCATTAACACAGATGAATCTAGCAAGTTCACTTACTTATCATTGACGAACGAGTACATCAGAAGTCTCGCCTCTATGAAACGCTTCCACTCTGGACGTTCTCCTTGGAGATCTCGGTACGTGTCATTGGACACAATGATGCCGTCCGATTCGTAGGCCAGCTTCACTATGAAACGGTCGTCATAACAAACCACGCGCTTTCCCGCCACTCTTCTGGACGGTGTGAAAACCAGCAGCTTTCTCCTCTCCAGTTCTCGCAGAATGTGTTGATCTAATCAAAACACGTAGAAAAACTCCAAAATAAATCTTACTGTATATTTTGCAATTACGTAGCGGTTTATTAAAATTATTCTACAGTTTCCACAGCTAATATTGATGTATGTGAATATTTATATGATTAGTTAAATAGTGTATCTGGTAATGCAATACTTCTCAATGTTTATTGTTTATTTATTTAACGAATGAACTTCTGGCTCTGGTTCTATCCGACATGTGCCAACAAGTCGTGCATGGACAGTTTATTTTAAAATAAGCAAGAATTTAAACTATTCAAACAATTTGAAAAACATAAAGAACAAACAGGCTGGTCTTACCAGCAGTTGCTACAAACAAAAGCGTTCTTAGCATGTGCCACTGAGTCCTATATTACATATTATAAGGAAGTATCAAAGTATTTTTCCAAAACCCCGGAAGCTGGCCAATGTACCTATCCTAAAACATACTTTCAGAGAGCTCCACAAAGTAAAATCAACGTGGGTTTTTCCATAATTCCACACCCTGTTTCTAAACTAAAGTGTGACTTTGAAATAAAAAATTCCCATAAGTAATTTATATCAATACACACCAGCATACATTTTCCTCTGACACACAATCACGTGAGAATGTGAGTCCTAGCTAATAACACATCAGCCTCTGTGTGTCATTTTTGAGTCATGTGATTGGAATTCATAGAAGCAGCTGTCATCATTTTTAGTGAAGATTAAGAGGAAGTGTGTTGGTTCCTCTTACCTGTAATAGGGACGTCAGGTCTCGGTTGCTCTTTTCTCCAGGAAGGCACAAAGACTGTGATGTCATCGTGACCTCGGTCCAGGAAGAAATTAACAGCCAACTGAATTCCCAGACAGGAGAAAACTTCCTTGTTCCCGTGGCTAAGAGTCAGATAAAACAACTTATTTCCATAAGTAAGAAGATATTTTAGGGTATGTAAAAATACTCTACCAGTGAAACGTTTTGGCACATCTAACTAAATGTTTTAATGACCTTAGAAACATAGTAATATAATATAAATGTCCAACATATACACAAAGTATAGCTCAGATATTTTTATGCATTAACATTTTGGCGTCTCTCCATATATTTTGTGCTTTCATTTGTGTTATCTAATAGCTTTAATGACTTTACTGGCTATTGTTTGAACCTCAAACCTTTAATAAAGCTGTAAAGAAACAGGATCAAGTAGGTGTAAGAAACAGGCCGTCTACATCCATAAATAAACAAACTGTCTGATTCTTAAAAACAACAATACAGACAGTCATGATGCAATGCTGTCGGGCCGGTTCTGGACTTTGTACAGACAAACTACTTTAGGATAATACGTGAGTGTGGGAGGAAAGGGGAAACAGTTGATTTGCATATAAGATTATTTGCATACTAGGTTGATGACAGCTACAGAAGCCTGCAGGGACAAATCTGGACTCCACATGCAAATGCAGGTAAAAGGAAAGTGGGGGAAGGAAACAAAAAAGACGGAAAAGGTTTCGAAAGGTGCAAATGCCAGTAAATGAAAAGATATTTTATTAAAACTGTCAATAAATGATCTGGTAGTAAAAAACAAGACTGCATTATATTACTTAATTCTCTGCAGCTTTCTGTTAAAGCAGG
Source organism: Ambastaia sidthimunki (assembly GCA_036877625.1). Classification (NCBI taxonomy): domain Eukaryota; kingdom Metazoa; phylum Chordata; class Actinopteri; order Cypriniformes; family Botiidae; genus Ambastaia; species Ambastaia sidthimunki. The sequence continues at coordinate 1,875 of JAZGTK010022805.1, read as the reverse complement.
AGTAGAACGCATAACTTTTTACAAAGGCATAAAATTTGGTTCATTGCGTAAATGAAGCAAATGAGGTAATTTAGTGGTTTGGAAGTTTGTTAGGATAATGAACTGGGATAGTGAGAAAAATTCCCATGAAAACAAACAAAGCCCACCCAAATATTTTAAATAAAACAACAGAAGCCCAGAAATAATATATCTCTGAACAGTTACTGGTGTATCAGTTTCTGAGTAATAGGATATGCATGACTGGAACTGTGCAGGTATGTATAAATTAGTTAGTTAGTTGGTTTAGTAACAGGAATATAATGTAGTAAGTCAAACATCTTTAAATAAACACAAATGAGAAAACAAAGAAACCAGATCTGTGACTTGATTTACATTCACATTTTCATTTAAGTTCTGTTAACACTGGCTTCTGATGATGTCATCATGACACCTCATGAACATGAAACATCATTTTGTTTTATTTGCCATTCAATAATAGTTGGTTATCAGGCATTAATCTGGCTATTTGTGGTAGTTAATATGTTCAAAACTGTCAAACATCAGCTGTCTTATTTTTGTGTCATAAAACAAAAAGCTTGTATGTGCTTTAACAGTCATCATCAATATTAAATTAAACAATATAAACGTATTTACTGTAAATCAAACTCACAATAATAGCAAAGAAAGTAGGAGAATATACAGTAATGTGCATGTAAAATAAAGTACTGACCTCATGGCTACATTACTTCCATCTATAACAACAGGTCTGAGGGCATCGTCATCTTCTACAGGTTCCTCTGGAGCGCTGTGTGTGTGTGTTTGGGTCCTGTGGACCTTACTGGTACCATCCCCACGCGGAACCAGCACCATGGGGTCTGCAGGATCCTCTGGCTCTCCACCAGCCTGTATCAGCTCCCCCAGAACTTTGTTGGTGTCTGCGCTGAGGCCGAGTTTCAGGAAGGCAGCCCGAACCTGAGTCTGGGAAAATCCCAGCTTGAGAAACAGGTCGAGTTGGGTCTGGAATTCTGGCCCCAGTTCTACGGACTCGTCTGGAGTGGGCTTGGCTGGGTCCATTCTATCGTTAAAAATGACAGGGGAGTGGTACGCAGCCGTGGGGTCTGCCAGCCATGCGATGGGGTTGTTTTCCTCTGCGAGATCGTGAGACACTACGCTGGACGGTTTGGACCAATGGGAATCCACAAACAGTTGTAAAGCAGGAATGGTGCTGATTTCAGTGCTCATTTCTTCATCTGGAAAATGTTCTTGTCAGTCACACCTGTTTAATATAAAAACTCAGTTGAGGACATTTTTAAAACAATATGTTTCTTATTCATGTCACAAGCTTTAAAATAAAGTCAATGACAACTTATTAAAACTATATCTATGCAAATACAAGCTAAGAAACACAAATCAACAAATATCTCAAACACATTGAACACTCCACTGGAATACATCTGAAATACTGCCTGTCTTAAATTACACAGATAATGTCACCATATGACATTTTAAATAATTTTCAAAGCTTAGTTATTCAGTACTATCAAGCTATATAATATATATATATATATATATATATGTATATATATTCATGCTGTCATGTTTGATGCCATTACATACCATAACAAATGACACATACATACTCAAATAATCATTAATATAAACATGACAACACACAACCCTGTATAAAGACTCAACAAACCATTAAAATAAAGTTATATTTTACACATATCTGAACAGGAAGTATTCAATAATTCGCATATTGTTTAATCTGTAACTCCATGACTCATCTAGTCTGAACTTTATCTGTGAACCTTAATCCCGTCGTTTCTAAACATTTTAACCATATATCATCAACATAAAATCACAGTGTAAGTTTCTATTAACTTCTATGACAAT
>JAZGTK010022804.1:0-10154 GCA_036877625.1 Ambastaia sidthimunki | reverse complement strand
TGGGTTAAGAAACAGAGCTTATACATAATTGATAGTATGTACTGGCTTCTTTGTAAAGATGAACATCCATTGTGTGTATGCCAGTCAGTATTGAAGGTTGGGGGGGTTTTAAAAAGAAGCATTAGCTCTCTGTGCTGTTGACCTCATTATGTGGCTTAGAACATAAAATAAACATTTGTAGACGAGAAACCAACTGAAATAATGCTATGGATTAAAAACACATTTTTCACTGATCTCTTGCCAGGATATTCATATTCACTTCTTGAATATTCATATTTGCTCATTTTTGCTTTTATTTTTCACCGTGTGACAGATGAATAAAAACATGGCACGTCGTCACAAGAAGATGAATCATTAAATAGATTTTTTTTAATTTGCGGATGTTTTGCCTGCCTGTTGATTTTCATTGCGTGCTTTTTTTCTTAGCACCCCCTTTCTGCATTTGCATTGTAAATTTTCCTTAATCGCTCATAAAAATTCAACAAATTCAAAAATAAATAAATAACAAAACAAATCTTTGTCAGATTCGGTTCCTCTCCGATTTTTTTTGTTCTCCAGAAAGTCTGCCATTACAGTTTAGCGCAATTGTAGTAGGTTGTTGGCTACACAACACTCAGAAGGCTTGACATGTTTTTGGTCCAATTGCCCTTTTGTGTTTTCGCTGTCATTCCGGCCTCCCCCCCTTTAAAACACTCCCAAGTATTCCCAAAAGCTTTTATTTTCCCCCTCCCTCCCTTGCCGCCTCCCCCTTTCCACCCCTCCCAACCCTTTGTTAGAGACAGCCCCTCATCCACACCCCCTCTCACTATCTTCCCCTTCATTCGAGGCAGAGAGAGGGAGACGTGAGCGTCCGTGCCGTGAAGACGTACAAATGCGCTCCGTTCTTTATTTAGTGTATCATAGAGGGTGGACTAAGTATCATTAGCCAGTTTGCCTTCTCTTTTCTGCTTTTCTTTCTCACTCTTCACTCATTTACGAGCGCCGCTCCCTGGCCACTGCTCTCTCTCTCTCTCTCTCTCTCTCTTTCTTTCTCTCTCTCTGGCTGAGAAGCGCTGGCTGAGCGCAGGCTCGCGCTGACAGAGTACCTGCTGCCTGGGGGATTTCTGACATGAATAGCACCGATCAGTGTGTATGTTTTGGCTGGGATTGAACACTTCCTCTGAGGATCAGCTGGAGCGAGTTGGAGTCCAGGACTCTAGGAGAAACACCAGGAGGAGAGCAGAAGAACGGAATGGATGCTTGATAGAGCGCAGCGGAGAGAGAGGGAGCTTTAAATAGCTTCTGACTCTAAAGCAAATAAATCAGAATGAACCGGGCGTTTTTTCAAAGAGACAAACAATTTAACTAAGTGCACAAGAGCAGCTTGCCTTTTCTTCTGAGTTGTCCGCAAAAACGAACCGAGGAAGTCGTAACAACGCTGTCCAAACCAGTTTGTTTTGTGTGAACGCTGGCGATCTCAGCTGTTCTCTGTGTCGTATCTTGTTTCCGGATGCCCGGACTAAGGAACGTGCCTTTATGACATATGTTCAGAGGGGCGCGTCTACTTGCTCTACAGCTATAACTTCTGTACGCTTCGTCCGTTGCGCTTTCCACTGAAAAGAGGGGGAAATTGTGGCTCGTTGCCAGATACGACCTGTTTTGAAGGAGGTGGGGGAACACGTGGAGGGGGTTTGTTCTCCAGGGCATATGGTCGAGCTGACCCAAGACAGCTGTGTACTCTCTGTGGGCTAATTATTCATTCATTCTGGAGGTCCAGCCTGGGGCAGGGGTCAGAAAAGTTTCAAATCTCAATTTTACGACTGAAGGCGAGCCTATTGTGGCAGTTTGCTCTTCAGAGTGTGTGTGGTAAAATTTGTGTGTGAGGCTAATTAATCTAATTGCTGCCTGCGAGCAACAAAGCGTTTCCCTGGGCAGAATTTTAGCATGACGCCCAGCCACACCCGCAGTCGAACCTGACACAAGCCACCCGGAGACCAGCCTGGCATCTTCATCCGGCTGCTGTGCACAGACAGGTGGCAGCGCAACTGAAGGCACAGAGAGGAAATTTAGTGAAAAGGAAAGTCATTGTGGCATTATAATTAAAGTACCAATAAAGACAAATCAAGAGATAATTTGTTACTAATTCACAAAGTTCTGCTTGTGGATTTAAAGTACAAAGTGCAGAGGAGTTGTTTGCATTTATTTGTGTGTGTGGCCAATCTAGGCCGGGGTCCAGCTGAGCTTTTTTCAAACACACTCAAACTTATGCACTAACCTTTCAGGACCAACCACCTCCGTGTTTTGGAAAGAAATGGAGGGTTTGCGGAAAGGTCGGGGGCATTAGGAACAGGAGCGTATCCTCCTGTGGCGGATGTAATTTGGGAACAAAATGCGTTGCTTGGAGACTGGTGAAAGCATTTGCCTACATTTTTATGAAAGGAACTGCTATAAAGTCTCTGTCGTGAAGCGCCACTGGAGTTTAAGCTGAGGTTCCTGGAACCGTCTTTGGATTTCTTCGGTCTTCACCAACCTTCTTCTCAGAGTTTGTTCAGAGAAACTGCCGACTTGGCGTACTTTAGGGAAAGCGTGGACTGGAGTATGACCAGTTGTCAATACCCCACGCCGCCCCCAGAGCGGGACCGCATGTACCAGCACAAAGTATCGCTGGTGGTGCGATACTTTATGATACCATGCAACATCTGTCTCATACTGCTGGCCACCTCAACGCTTGGCTTCGCTGTCCTCCTCTTCCTCAACAACTGTAGGTCACAGTTAATGAAACATGACATGCAGTGTATGTATACATATATGTCTATGTGTATGCCTTGTGTATACATCTATGTGTTTGTGTTTCTAAATATGTGTATCTTAATATGCATATGTGTAGTTGATTATGCCCAATAGATGTAGGTATTAGAAGTGTATTTATATATATAGTATGTATAGTGCTCTAAATAAGTATTTAAATTACGTTAAAAAATGTTTAAATGTCATTGCTTTAAATCAATCAAGGCAGAATATCGATCAAGTCATATTTGTAAGCAACTAATGCTAGACATTTTCTTTGCCTTTCATGCTATTAACTTTAACCAGCTGGTCCATAGGTCATGTTTTAGTAGATTTGAACTCCTCTTAACAGAGGTGTTCTTAGTTGAGTGACTACAGGTGTAGTTTATTATAGTAACTAAACGTTCCACTAACATTTAAAAAACATTTTTAACAGTATATATAATGTTTATTCTTTTATTAAATCTCATTTATCTTTTTTAATATAAATGCCACTAAGGTCAATATTCTCTTGTCTAATGCAATGACATTTATACAGTTTTGTATGTGGCTTAAAGGAATAGTTCACCAAAAAATGAAAATGCTTTAATCATTTACTCACCCTCACATTATTCTAAATCTGTACCCAGCTAACAATTTTAGGCTGTGAGAACGTTTCTCTAACGTTTTTCTAAAGTAACAAAAACATTAAAAATTTTATTTTAAGTGTTCTAGCAATGTTCAAAAGATGTTTTAGATGTTATATTAACATTATTGCTTGGTTAGAAAAACGTTATTTAAACTGTTTTTAATTTTGTATGTTTTTGTGCTATAACAACACATGGGTGTGCGAACAATGACAGAATTTTTATTTTTGGGTGAACTATGCCTTTAAGAGCCCAAAGACTTTTTGGGGCCACTGTAGTAGCTTAGAGTTTTCTTACTGTGATGTTCCTGGAGGTGGAGAGAGACATTTTGACGGATGGATGGTTCAATAAGGATCGATGGCAATCAAAAACTAATCCCTAATGCGCAGGCTTCGATCCCCTGCCCGACAGTGAAATGATTAAGGATGACACAGATAAACTGTTCTCATCGTATAAAGTGCTTTAGCGCTTGTGTGTAAAAAACACGGGCCGGTGGCATTCTGTCATCCCTGGAGCAGTGGTATTTAGACTGCACACTGGGATGAAGGGGCAGATTAAATGCCTTTGGGTGTGAAAGCTTGGCATTAGCGTCAGTGCTTACAGTATCTGCTTGAGTGAATCTGCAAACGCTTTGGTGTTTTATGCTGCCCCACCAGCCTGTGTGTTGCCAGATAGATTTGCCACTATGCTTACAAAGGGGATATTGAAGAGGAAATGTGTTGTGAGCTACAGAGCGTGTCTTAATGCGCTTTGATGACATAGAGCAGCAGGTAACACTCTTTCTCTTCTTTGGATGGACTGCCATTTCCATTCGGTTTTATCTGTTAGATCCGCGATTTTCTTCCTCCATAAATTCTGATTGAAAGTATTGCTTTTGAATGGAAATGTGGCATGTTTAAGACTACTGCAGGATTTAATGGTGTTGTTTTAGATTTTTTTGGCAGGGTGTGCAACAGAAGGAAGCTTTTTAGCCTAATTGATTAGCAAACGAGCTCGTTAAACGTCAGTGCTGACGTCTCAATACTCTCTTAATTAAAATGATGTTAAAATGCATCAGATGATGTCACACGCTCACACTGTGTTAATGCTGTAAGCAGTTCATCTGGACCCACTGACAGCAAAAATGACACATTTTATGGCACAATAACAGCCAATCAAAACATATTTTGTGTTATACATAAATATGTGTATGATCATACATATATGAATATGTTAAATTACACATATTATACAGTTATGTGGCGCTGGCTTGTGGACCAATAAGATTTCACGGTGGGCGGGGCTACGTAGCGTGATGCTGCAGAAGTAGAAACCAAGCAATTGACTAAATATCCCATCGCCCACCGCAGCTGGTTATGACAAAAACAGATTTACACAGAAAAGCTTTTATCGTTTCTCCCTTTATTGCGTCTCATCTGGGTGGCACACTGTGTTAAGCACATTACTGCTGTGTACAGAAAAATTAGTATAGGATGTAACTTTCTCCTGTGGAAAGCAGCGATATACATTTAGATATGTCTCCTATTGTCAGCAAAAGGCCCTGGAAAGAAGAAAACAGAGCAAGCAAGAAATAATAGAGCGCATTCAGCCCTGCACTCTCTCTGTAAACCATTACCAACCTCATTTCTCATAATCCTACCTGTGCCCTCGCTTAAAGGGATCCGTGGTGCCTCTACATTAGATCTATATTAAAAGACCAAAAAGGGCCCTTCATGAAATTCTAAAAATGTGCCCTCTCCATCCCTCAATAAAGGAGTCCAAATGCGAGGTCCATTCATAAGACGGCCTTGTCGCAAAATCGATTTAATCCAGACAGATTCCATTAGATTTAAACATAAACTCAGTTAGAGCTCTCCATCCCCATACCTCAAAGAAGAGTAAAAACAGGGTGGAATGAAAGGAGCACCATTAACATGGAGAGGTGCATCATGATGTTTGAAAGCTTGTGTAGTGGGATACAGACCAAAGGTTAGCCATTTTTGTTTTCATTTAGCAGATGCATAGAGGAGAGATGCTCAGCCATCGGTCATATCACACATTCATAACACATCAGCAAACACGCACTGTATTCAGTTGTGTGGACAATTAAACAACACATACAGGGAAAAGACACACAAAACATCTATTTTAGAAAAAACATGTTTATGCATTTAGCGATATGACTGTTGATGTAACAGTTACGGTTTGCAGTTTGCTCCTGACGTCATCTGCGTTTACGTAATAAATAAATAAATGGACAACAAACATTGATTTTGAAATTTTATTGTATTATGTGACAAGAAAACGACTGCGAAGGGCTACAAAAAACATGAAGCTAGCACAGTATGGGCAATTGGTTGCCCTGGACAACAGTTAAGTGTACAGCTTTGTGGTCATTGTACTAAAATACTTGACCAATCAGAATCAAGTATTTTAGGGGGTCTGGTAATACAATGTGAATCTAAAGTTAGAAATTTTGAAATTAAGAAAAATGTGTTTGAGATGGTTATTCTGTGAATTTGTCATTAACATGTGAAACAAATGTTTCTGTGACCTGTGTATCACACTGTTGTGTTGAATTTTGTCATTGGGAATATCAGAGCTGTGTTTGTGGAAGCCCCAATGGTCTGCATTATTGTGTGAATGGTGTATTTTTTGTCTTTGTATGATACACATCTGTGTGTGTGTGTGTGTGATTCGCCCTCAGCTGTGGTGATGTTTCTCTCAGGATGAAACACTGTAACTGTCATGATTGACTCTCAGACCAGTTCAACAGACACTCCATTATTCAAAGAGAGAAGCACAGCAAGCCGTTCCCATCTATTCCTCGTTCTCTCTCGCCTGCTTGTTTTCTCACCCCTTCCCTTTCCATTCTGTTTTTCTGTCTCTCTCCCTTCCCTCTCTCTCCCTCTCTCTGCTCCCGGCTCTCCAATCTTCCTCGCGCTCTGTTGTTGACAAGCAATTTGAAGTGAACCTAAAATTAAACTCTATCCTGGCAGTTGGGGGTGCTGGTGAAGAGAGGAGCAGAGATTTCCAGCTCCAGCCCTGCGAGAGGCTCTTTCTCTCTTTTTCTATGTGTTGGTGTGTATGTGTTGTTGGTGAGTGCAACCGGCTGGCTGGGCAATTGATGTGATAGTTTTGTGGCGTCGGTTATTCGCACCCGCGGAAGCAGCGTGTTGTGCCTGCGCTTTAGCTAGATGGCTTCATGCGCGTGTTGTAGAAACGCCGGTTCTGTCAAGAGTAATAAGGTAGCAAGAGTTCAGTGTTTTCGAAATGACTTCGGCTCGGAGGAAAGTTGGAATGCGTGGGGTCGCCTCCAACTTCCCTGACAGTTCCTGCTTTCCGTCAGCTCTGATTTTAATGAGTTTCTGCCCAGCACTATTTTGACTGATTTTATAGTTTGAATAGTTTTATAATTATAAGTTTTAGTACCTCAAACAAAAAACACATCCCGCTCCCCTCATTAATGTCACACAATGATCTCGGTGACTGTGTGAGGTTTTAATTTACAGGTCGTTGATATTTGTCATTTTAAAGGCGTGTTCTGGGTTAAATACAACTTTAGGTTTGCAGCATCGGTGATATGGTGATAATTACCACACAATATTTTTTATTTTTATAGCATTTACCTGTACTCATTATAATATAGGCCAAAGAGTATTTTTCAATGCATTCCTCATACATAAAAATTTGTTTACTGTAATGAACTTACAGTACAATAAGTTGGAACCCCTATTGTGTTTAAAGCAGAGATGTGAAGCTTGTGTTTGTAAAACTTCTAAGATTTTCTCAGGTAAAATTTATTATTATTTGGTCTGCAGAGTGGTCTAAAATTGTCCCTTAGAGGTGCAACTGTTTTACTAGGTGGATAAACATTTTGTTACACTTACTGATGTAATTCTTAGGTGTGAGGAACTAAGAACCTAAGAGAAGATACATATAAACTTGATACTGTATCTTCTCAGTCTTTATCAAACAATACATGAAAGCATAAAGAATTTACACAATAGTTCATCATAATAGGAGTTTAAAAATTGGATGATTAGACTCCCATTGTAAGAGCATTACAGCAAACATGTATTTCTGAGCCTTTTCTGTGGTAATTGACAGCACGTCATGTCAAAGATGGTGTCAATGGAGCTCAAGTTGTATTTAACCTTGTTATTCCTTTAATCTTATATTCCGTCTGATCCATCTTCTGTATTCTGCTTTTAGTTCAAACTTCTCTGAAATAAAGTCATTTAGTCACTGTCCACCCACTCATTCAAAATGACTGCATGTCCACCTGGGACATCCTGAAGTCTTCTTTTAACTAACGTGCCTCTCTCTCTTTTCTCTCTGCAGATAAACCTGTTCACTTCACTGAAACTGCCCCTCCTGATGGTAAGTCCCATAAGAATTACCCTGACCAGAGTGTTTTCAGCCTACCCTGATAATGATCTCAGCTCAGACCTGTGTTCTGTTTGAAGTGGGCGTCCTCACCGCGTCGTTTCCCACCATCGGTTTGTGTGTAGCGTGTTAACATGGTCAGAGAGAGGCAAGGAGAAGCATCAGCTTTGATGTAGAAATCTCTTGACAACTTGATTTATCTAGATTAGATTTCTCTGCAGAGAGGGTGGCAGACTTCCTGGGAATGTGGCAAAAAGTTTTCCCATATTCCTTTAGTGCTGGAATGCAGCTTTACCTTAAAGATCTCTTTAATATCTCATTTGTTTCTCCCAGTCTGAGAATTAGGGAGAATATAATCTCCTAATCTGATATTATATAGAACAAACTAAGACTCAAGTCTCATATATTTAATTTAAGAAAAAAATTACAGTAATCTCACATTTGGCTCCACTTGAGTTTCAGCAGAGATCCCAATGTCTCAGTTTGTGCTCAGATTTTCCAAGGAGAATATAATCTCTTTATCTGGTATTATATGAAACAAACTGAAACTTAAGTCTCTGATAAAAAATCATAGTAATCTCACATGTGACTCCACTTGAGTTTTAGCAGAGATCTTAATGTCTCGTGTTTTTGATCAAATTATTCCAAGACCAAATTTTCGAAAAATGCACGTAACACATTCATTTTAATTACATTAATTTTATAGCTTAGTACTATTTTGGGAAAAACATGTGAGATGATTTTGATATGGAAACATAAACGAGAACTTCATTAAGCCTCTGGAGATATAAAAGAAAACTTTCCTGTGGGCATTTTTCCTGAAGCTGATAAGCTGCCTGCTTTTGCCAAGTTTATGAATATAAATCTCAGTATTAAATGAGGAATTGTTTTTGTTGTTGTCACCATGCTCTAAGAGTCATTAATTATACAAGAACAATTTATTGGCAAATGGCAGATCTCTGCACAGATTAATTGGAAGAAACATCTGGTTTCCCCACTTTGTTAATGAATATTTATATGCTGCAACGTGAAATGGGGCTTGGAGGTTACTCCTGAGCTGCTGGCAGTGGAGATGGTTCTCTTTATGAGCAGGATGGAGCTTCATTACGGACATTGTCGTAAATACTCCAGCAAAATAGCTGCGTGTGGGAGTCGTGCTTATTAATGCACCAAAATTACACGTTGTATAATGAACTCCAGTGCATGTGCACATGTGCAAACATTTTGATAGTTTCGATACAGCCAATGCCACACAGCAAAGTTCTGAACATCCAAAAAAGCAACAAACAAGTAGCAACAGCGTCGCAAGATCAGCGCCACCATTCCGGCGAGCAGCGCTGCGGGGGGAGAGCTGAATTTGCGCAGTAATTGCGCAATCACCTGCTCTGTAGGATTTCCTGTTATGGAGGTGTTTGAGCAAAAGCTTATGTTGAAAATCCATCCATTTACAACAGCTTTGAGATGAATTTTGGTCCCCTGCAGCTACAAGACAATAGTTATTATCTCCTTGAAATGGTGTCCATGTGGCAGTGCTGGGTAATTATGGCTGATTGATGTTTTGATTAACCTTACTCCTTGCCAACACCTCGGATCGGAAACTCTTAAAATTTTACTTACAATTTATACGTCTGACTCAGAGTGAAATTGAGGCAGTATACACTTCTAACCGCATTTTTAGTAGAAGTTTAATGACATCAGAGATTGCTTTGAAAACCCGCAGTTCTTAGGACAAGACAAGAGCTTCAAAAGAAATGCGACGCTCTGAGTGAAGTTACTAAACTCATTTCTCCCTTGATGGTTTCCAAACAGTGGGCTATTGATCACACAGTTTTCAATATATGGAAGTTTCTTTTTTCTCGCCTGTTTGTTTCTGCTCTAGCCGACCATTTAAAAGCCACAGGCAGCTCTTAATTACATTTCCAATTGTTCTGTAAATTCTCAGATGGAGGGTTCTTTATGTGCCAAATGTATACAAATGCACAGAGAACTGTCCTCATAGCTATTTTATCCTTCACCCTGTGGCCAGTGTCTTCTAGGGCTGTTTAGCATCAGGGGAAATTGGTTGGCCAATTACAGTTAGTCCTGCTTCTATCCTCAATCCTTCATTGTCATATTAATTTGTTACAAGGCTGAGATGCACTTATATAAAAGCCTGTGCATTAGGATAATGTGCATGAGTGGAAAAACACTCCAGTGAGCTTGTCCCCTGTTCCAAGGGCATAATGACATTCCCAGACCAAATTATCTACAGATATTTAATTAAACCAAATTACATCACAGACATCCAATAGTATCCAATAGCATTAGTAGCACAATAGGAAATTAAAGTGTTTCCTCTTCAAATAACTGAAACCAATTCAGGGCTCAACAATACGGATCATTATCTAGCTGGCA
>JAZGTK010022803.1:0-10155 GCA_036877625.1 Ambastaia sidthimunki | reverse complement strand
TACATTGCACGCTTTTTTTGTTTACTACATGATATATACTCAAAAATTAATAAAAATAAACAATTTATGACTAAATAAACAAAATATGGAGCGCTTCACGAATTTGCGTGTCAGGCTTAATTTGACTTCAACAAACGTACAGAAAAGTACAAAAAACCCCACAATTTTATGTTTCACACAGAGATGGCGGTATTGACTCGTAATTACGTGTTTGGAATAAATTGAGGTTTCGTGGTAAAATAACCAGGAGTTAACCAGGAGATTGTTGTCGTGGCTTCGTCAGATTCAGGAAAACGGCACACTTGTCAATTTCATTTATTTTGCACCAAACACGCCGTTATCCAGACGTCAGATCAGCCCGGACGGAAAGCGTGTACGCGCACATACGGGAACTCTCGCTCTCCGGCACAGTTCACGTGCGCTAGTCCTTTCCTGCTTGCGCGGCGAGGAGTCACGGTGCGGATGGACAGGCAGAGTCAATAAAAAAGCCTCGACTATCTGAAAATCGCCCGCTAGCAAGTCGTAACAATGCCAGCTTATTTCCAGAGACCGGAGAATGCTCTTAAACGAGCGAACGGTGAGTGTGTATTGCGGCTGGGTCTCTATGGCTGTGTAGTTGTGGCTGTAGCTGCTAGCTTTACATGGCGCGTGGTGGAGCAGCCATGTTTCTACAGGCGGTCGTGCAGGCCGGATGTCACCGTTACTGGGCCTGTGTGTGTATATCATGCAACATACATTTCAATTATCTATTACTCTTGTACCATCTGGCGCTCTCTTAGTTAACCCCAAAATGTGTTAATAATGATGATAAATCGTTTTTACTTAATGTAACTAAAACGTGTTACCAAGCTACATTATTCTCATATTCTCCGTTAGCTTAGCAGTGGTAATTTGTGCTATTGGAGTTTGAGGATTTGTCAGTAATCTGCGCTAAAATCTGTTTTGTATAATGCATTTGTGAACAGTTTATGAATGAAGTCCGTTGTTATTTGTATAATGAATAATGTATTGAATAATACGATATAATTGAAAATAATATCCTTAGTCGAATACTAGAATTGCCCACCTGCCACTAGGTTTGACGCAATGACATTTATGTGCTTTGCTGATCTAATATTAAAAGCTGTTAATGACATCTTTGTGTTGAAAGTATCTGCACGTGCTTAGCAGAAAGATCATAAGATCTTAAATTTGATGCCATCAGAATGAGGAATGTGTCACGTTAGATATTTGTACGGGCCATGACGGTTGTTTTGTCTTTTTTTTTTCAGAGTTCCTCGAAGTTGGTAAAAAGCAGCCTGCCTTGGATGTGCTCTATGATGTCATCAAGAGCAAAAAACACAGAACATGGCAGAAGATACACGAGCCAATTATGCTCAAGTATCTGGAGCTGTGCGTGGACCTCCGCAAGAGCCATCTGGCAAAGGAGGGACTGTATCAGTATAAGAACATCTGTCAGCAGGTTTGCTATTATGTTGTTTTAACCTATGGTATAATCAAATAAAAGTCTGAGCATAAAGGTTAGGTGTTATTTGGGTCAGTGTGATTTATTTAGTTGTTTTGAATCAATCTTGACTTTTGTTGTTTAGGTGAATATCAAGTCTCTAGAGGATGTAGTGCGTGCATACCTGAAACTAGCAGAGGAGAAAACCGAGACAGCAAAAGAGGAGTCTCAGCAGATGGTGCTGGACATTGAGGATCTGGACAACATTCAGACCCCAGAGAGGTACACGCCTAAACAGTTGCTGAGTTCACACTCCACCCTGAAGTTGTCTCTGTTAAGACGTCCTTTCTAACAAGGCTATTCATTGTTATTTTAGCAGAATACATGCATTCTAATTGGCTGATTATATATGCAATGAAATGTAAGCATGTTCTAGATTTGCAGGCATTTTATGTGTGCTTTCTGTTTATATTATTTGCTAGAATAATAATATAGATTAATTGTTAGCCTTAAAAGCAAATTAAAAAGAGAATAGTCTAACCTATGAATCTATTTGTGAAAAATGAGATTATCTGAAAACTGATTCTTTATTTTTCCCAGTGTTTTGCTGAGTGCAGTCAGTGGTGAAGATACCCAAGATCGAACTGACAGACTTCTGCTCACACCCTGGGTCAAGTTCCTGTGGGAGTCTTACCGCCAGTGCCTGGATCTGCTAAGAAACAACTCCAAAGTTGAACGTCTTTACCATGACATCGCTCAACAAGGTCAGTGCAGGTTCCATATCAAGCAGTCTGCGTTTGCGAAATGTGCTTGGGAGTTTTTGCAAATAATGTCAGGTGGTACAGATAAGGGTGTGTGTTGCATTTCCTGTATAAGCATTGTATTATACACTGGGTTTGTATATTAGCTTGTACATAGTAATTTTTCAATTTTTCTCTCAGCGTTTAAGTTCTGCCTGCAGTACACCCGTAAAGCAGAGTTCCGTAAGCTGTGTGACAACCTGCGAATGCACCTGGGACAAATCCAACGACATCACAACCAGAGCACTGCCATTAACCTGAACAATCCCGAGAGCCAGTCCATGCACCTGGAGACACGCCTGGTCCAGCTGGACAGTGCTATCAGCATGGAGCTGTGGCAGGTCTGTGCATTCAGTGCTAGGCAATCAGTTTAGAATCATTGTGTAGAGTCTTAGATTCTAATACATTTGGTTCACAGACTGATCAGGCTGGATTTATATTGCATATTTCACTCCTTTATTGTAGTGCAAAAACAAAGTGCCTTACTGTTAAACAAAAAGCAATATTAATTACAGAAAAGGGTAAATCAAAATTACAGTAACATCAGTTGGAACAATTATTTGACATTTGTCTTTTTGCTCTATAAACATTTTGCTTGCTGTATATTTATTGCAAGAGCTTTGATGAAATGACACTGGGTGCTTACATATTTTGCCGTCCAAACAGGAAGCATTCAAAGCTGTTGAAGACATCCATGGATTGTTTGCCCTCTCAAAGAAGCCCCCTAAGCCCCAGCTTATGGCCAACTACTATAATAAGGTCTCCACTGTATTCTGGAAGTCTGGCAATGCCTTATTCCATGCCAGTACCCTACACAGACTCTATCACCTTTCCAGGGAAATGCGCAAGAACCTCACCCAGGAGGAGATGCAGAGGTAAGCTTATAGGAGTGACTACACAAAGAAAGAACTGAAGAAGCAGCTTTGCTTTACTTCTGTAGAATCATTTTGCTGCCATTTTACAGCAGGCTAGTAATCACTTGAAATCATAAAACCTTTTTGACCCATCATCACATTTATGTTAAAAGCTTTATTGTATTACCATGTGTTGTATTTCTTTCCTTTAGAATGTCCACTCGAGTGCTTCTGGCCACCCTCTCTATTCCCATCACCCCTGAGCGTACTGATATCGCCCGTCTGTTGGACATGGATGGTATCATTGTGGAGAAACAACGTAGACTGGCAACACTGCTTGGCCTGCAGTCACCACCCACTCGCCAGAGTCTCATCAATGACATGGTAATAGCCATTGTTTTCACAATCCAACATCTTTTAATGATACTGAAATTATTGGTAGAGATTCTTGTCAGTTTTTGTCACATTAAATAATTTTGGTAGCCTTTAAAGATGAATCCTATTTCTGTGTGTTTTTGGACATTATTTTTTATCATAGGTGAGGTTCAACCTGCTTCAGTATATTGTCCCTGAAGTCAAAGAGCTGTACAACTGGTTGGAGGTTGATTTCCATCCTCTTAAACTTTGTGGAAGAGTGACTAAGGTAAGACATTAGCTACATTTTATCTATATCAGAATTAAATTGTGTGATTTTTATTTAGGTTTTTCATCTGAGCTAATAAGAATTATAAACGTATCCCAATTATAAACGTATTTCCACAGAAATATCAGTTCTCTCTATAAATTATTTACTTATTACTTGAGCTTTTATACCTTTACAATTTTTAATAAGCTTCTTTAATGTTAATTGTCATGAGGAAAGTATAGTAACCTTGTTAGGTTGCTCAAATGCTGGCATAACACACTCTTTGATTAATGTTGATGTGATTCTTCTGCTGTTCAGGTGCTGAACTGGGTGAGGGACCAGGCTGAGAAGGAATCTGACCTGCAGCAGTATGTTCCTCACTTACAGAACAACACCATCCTCAGACTGCTACAGCAGGTCAGTAATTATCTTCCTATAGATTTCACCCTAGTTGTGATGAATATTCTTTCAACAATAATTTAAGCTTCATGCTTGATCTATGCAAATCTTCCGTCTTGTGCTCACTGTACGTTTCTTGGTCTTAATCAGGTTGCTCAGATCTACCAGAGCATCGAGTTTAGCAGGTTGGCATCTCTGGTACCATTTGTAGATGCTTTCCAGCTGGAACGCTCCATTGTAGATGCCGCACGCCACTGTGACCTACAGGTACAGTAAATAAACAGTGTTAGTCATTATACAGTAATTTTTTTTTTACATTTCTTAGTAAGCAAATATATTTGCATGTCACAAATGCAAGCATCTTAGTTGCGTTTTTACATGTTTAAAATAATACATTAAGTTTCTCATGTAATCTTTATGCAGTATAGCAGTGTTTTGATAAAGTAAATAAGAACTTTTTTTTACGTAACATCAAATGTGATGATTTGAAAACTGTATTAACTGTCACTTTGTATTCTTCTAATCTAAAGGTGCGCATTGATCACACATCTCGCTCACTGAGTTTTGGTTCTGATCTGAACTACTCTACTAAAGAGGATGCCCCAGTAGGTCCTTTCCTACAGAACATGCCCTCCGAACAGATACGGAATCAGCTCACTGCCATGTCATCCTCCATGGCTAAAGCCATCCAAGTCATCAAACCTGCCTCCATACTGGTAAATGTGCAGTTTTGTTTTCCCATCACAAAAGATCTCTCTGCTGGTCAGTTTTTGTTAATTTCTGATTCACCCACAGCAAGAACAAGAGGAACAGAGTCAACAGGCCATCACAGCCTACCTGAAGAATGCCCGCAAGGAGCATCAGCGCATCCTTGCTCGCCGTCAAACTATTGAAGAGCGCAAGGAGCGTCTGGAGAGCCTCAACATCCAAAGGGAGAAAGAGGAACTTGAGCAGCGGGAGGCAGAGCTTCAGAAGGTCCGCAAGGCTGAGGAGGAGCGTCTGAGACAGGAGGCCAAAGAGCGAGAGAAGGAGCGCATCATGCAAGAACACGAGCAGATCAAAAAGAAGACCGTGCGTGAACGATTGGAGCAGATCAAGAAGACTGAGCTGGGAGCCAAGGCCTTCAAAGATATTGATATTGAGGTACTGTGGGGAACAGGAACATATATGAACCGGAGTCATAAATATTGTTGTTCTTGTTATTCTGTCAATTAAAAATGTTCTGCTGGTCCATATGGTGTAGAACCTTTTGAGCAGGTGTTATTGATGTCAGTAATCAGTGAGAGATTCTTCAAACTTATTTAGTTTTTATACAAATGTGTAGGATCTGGAGGAACTGGATCCAGATTTCATCATGGCTAAACAAGTGGAACAACTGGAAAAGGAGAAGAAAGAACTTCAGGAGCGTCTTAAGAACCAGGAAAAGAAGGTGAGTGTCCTTACTGACTCGCTCAATTCTCCTGTTGTGGAACTTATTGTCAACAAGTCTATTGGTAAGCTGTTTTAAATGCAGGATGATATACACTGTGCAGTCAAGTATGTGGACATGCTAAAGTTAAATTTTTATGCATTTTTGGTATCTTCCAGATTGACTACTTTGAGAGGGCCAAGCGCCTTGAGGAGATTCCTCTGATCAAGAAAGCCTACGAGGAGCAGCGCATCAAAGACATGGAGCTGTGGGAGCTACAGGAGGAGGAGCGGGTAATCATCACGTCAGAATTACATGACGCAATCTCCTTCACCCTCTGGTCCATGTTTCCATTTGATTTTAATCAGAAAGTGTCTCAAAACCTACTCCTCATTCTCACTAGTTTGAAGTATTTCAGTTCTGCAGGTGGGAAAGAAAGAAATCCTCTCTATTTTATTTCTTGAGGCATTACCATGTCATTTTAGTTTAATAACATGATAAATAACACTCAAATGTGAATTATACATCACGTTAACTTGTAATGTGTTGATACAGTTTTGTTTAGTGCAGTTGGACCTAAACATTGTTGTAAATATCTTTTGCTCAGATCACCAATATGAAGATGGAACGTGAGAAGGCACTAGAACACAAACAGAGAATGTCCAGGATGATGGAGGACAAGGAGAACTTCTTGTCCAAAATTAAAGCTGCCCGAAGCTTCATCTATGAGGTAATGAAACTGTCTACATTGCATTTTGTGTGTCATTCATTCAGAGTTGATGTTGTCGCTGATATGTAAAATGTTTACTAGAGCACTGATTAAAATATTTAAAATAGTACTTTTTTACCAGTCAAAGTCATTTTAACATCAAATAACTAAATTTTGACCAATTCACATGTTCCCAGGAAAAACTGAAGCAGTTCCAAGAACGTGTAATTGAGGAGAGGAAAAAGCGTCTTGAGGAACGAAAGAAGCAGCGCAAAGAGGACAGACGAAAGGCCTTCTACCGCCAGAAAGAAGAGGATGCTCAGAGGATCCATGAGGAACAGCTCAAGAAAGGTTAATAGGATAATTGTTTTTGCATCTATAACTGGAAGGCACTATTCGTAAATGTTGTATGATGCATATAATTTATAGGCCATGATGACAGTTTTATGGATGATGATTAGCTGCATGTTTTTGGTTCATGTGTTTTAGAACGGGAAGAGCGTGAGCGCTTGGAACAAGAGCAGAGGGAGGAGGAGGAACGGGAATACCAGGAGCGCTTACGAAAGCTCGAGGAACAGGAAAGAAAGCAGCGTGCCCGACAGCTGGAAATTGAGGAGCGTGAGCGCCGTAAGGAGGAGGAGAGGAAAGCACCGGAAGAGAAACCCAGCAAGGTAACATGAGCTCTGGAGCAAATGCTTAGTGGTGCAAGTAGTGCAAATGTTATCCAGGTGATTGAAGTCATTGTTCAGATTGAAGATGCACAGGTGGACGTTTTGATTAAATAAGCGAGAATTTAATTGTTGTCTTTCCAGGACTGGAGTGAGCGCGATGAGGGCGGCTGGAGGAAGCGTGGTGATGGAGAGTCAGATTGGCGACGTCCCGGTGGTGACAAGTAGGTGCTTTTTTAAAGGACTGATGACCAGACACAGAAATACAAATGAGGTTAAAATGATTTGTTTCCATTATTTACTTACCCTTATGTTATTCCAAACATTTGACTTTTTTTTTTTACTTCTGTTGAACACAAGGTATACAAGAAATGTCTCATGGTTTTGTGTCCATACAATGAAAGTCAATGGGTGCCTTATTTTGTGTTCCTCAGAATCAGTGTCAACCAGGTTTGGAATAATGTGAATTGTAATTGATGGAATAAGTTTAAATGTTGGGTGACTTTCCTTTAAAAAAAATGAAGTCATGATTGCAGTAGTATTTTGTTGTCAGAATTTCAATCTTTATTTATTCTCTCACAGGGATTGGCGTCAAGAAGGGCGTGAAGAACATGATCGGGAAGACCGTGACCAGGAAACACCTTTCCGGAGAGGAGGTGACGGTTCTCGTCGTGGTGGTTCAGATGACAGAGGGCTTCGTCGCGGCTTTGATGACGATCGAGGCCCGCGCAGGGGGGGTGATGATGACCGCGGACCCAGGAGAGGCTTTGATGAGGATCGTGGGCCTAGGCGGGGCTTTGATGACGACCGCGGGCCAAGGCGTGGAATGGATGACGATCGTGGCCCCAGACGAGCTGATGACGATCGTGGCCCCAGACGAGCTGATGACGATCGTGGCCCCAGACGAGGCTTTGATGACGACCGTGGGCCACGTCGAGGCATGGAGGAACCCAGAGGACCTCGACGTGGGGCAGATGATGATTGGGGCCCTAGAAGAGGAGGGGATGATGAGAGGGGTGGTCGCAGAGGTATGGATGAATCTGGCCCACGTCGTGATGACTCTAGACCTTGGAAACCTCTGGGAAGACCAGGTGTGAAATTACGTATTTGCTTGGCTTGGCTTTCATATATACTTGCTAAAGGGGAAATGTTATTTTAATGGCCCTGTAAATTTTACTTGCTGTTACTTTTAATTGTTCTTTTTGTATGTTTGCAGCTATGACAGCAAGTAGATCATTAACATACATACACCCATATTACTACACATTTAACTGCCCACATGTACTAATGTTGTGTAGACAGAATTTAGACTGGCCCAGTCAGTCACAGTGATATGTAATTTACAATTTCACAGTGTTTATTTCTGCATGAACTAATGATTAAAGTAAATAGTGGGAAGTGAGCAGCTCAGATTTATTTGTAACAGAATCTCTGATTATTTTAGTTTGACCTGTGCTGTATGCAAGCCACATTACAGCCTTGATTTTGGGAATCTGTCATAAATGGAGGCTTGGCAAATTGTATTATTAAGGGTGAGGAGGTTAAAAACTGTTAGATTGGATGGCAAAACGCACAGCTTTCTAGATAGAAACAAGATAGTGTTACTTCTCATGCAAAGAGGGTAAATGAAGGGTAAAGAAAAAAGCCTGTTTAAGGATCAATGAGAGTGAAAATCATTATAAAAATATATTTTTGGTGAAATGAACCTGAGGTAAATGTTTTAGGTTTTTAAGTATTTAAATTTGATAAAATCCCTTAAAAGCTTGCATTTGATCAGTAAATTTATAGCTGCCATTTGCAGTGTTTTAAGAACAGACTTGTTTGTGCTCTAAATCTGAACAGTATCTTGTGTAACTCTTTGCAGGTGGCTGGAGAGAAAGAGAAAAGGCTCGGGAGGAAAGCTGGGGACCTCCTCGAGATACTGATCATGATGATGGTGAGCGTGAGGAAAATGACCATCTTGAGGGAGATCGATTCAAAGACCGCCGCCCTCCCAGGTGAAAACCTAATCCGCCTTTTCCCATTTCTAAAAAATGTACCTTTGGTAATTAATATAACTGTGTTGAACTACGTATGTACTGGTAACATTGATCTAGTCCTAATCTTATGGTAGTGGCTTGTTTAAATATGTGAAAATAAATGTGTTTGCAGGGAAGAGGGGGGTGGTTGGAGAAGAGGTGGAGGTGATGAGCCCAGCAGCTGGCGAGACTCACGTCGTGAAGACTTTAACCGCGAGGATCGCCGCGAGCGTCGTGACATAAGAGACCACAGAGATGATCGTGACCTCAGAGGCTCTCACAGAGACCTTGATGAAGGTCAGAATCTTATTATATTCACTGCTGATTTTAACCCCTAGGTGCCATCACATCAATATCACGACTGGTCACAACTTAATCATTTGTGTGCAGTTACTAAAAGTAAACTTAATTTACTGTATACTGGATCCACACCGATAAGTGCCAGTATAATGCCCAAAGGACTTCGAAGAGCCAGCCAAACACAAAAAACAAACATACACCTTTAAGAAATACTTTTTCTCGTAACTCTCAGGCAGTTCATGGCGCCGTGGCGGAGATGATCGTCGAGATGATCGCAAGGATGAAAGAGAGGCTCCTCCCAGACCACGCGAAGAAGATCGCGATGGTGGCGAAAAGAGCTCGTGGCGCTCTGACAGAGATAAAGAAAACCCACGCCGGACCAAGAACGAGACAGATGATGATGGATGGACCACTGTCCGCCGCTAATGCTAAAGCATCACATTTTTGCTTGATGTCGTATTAAGCCTTGATGTGTTCACTAATCAGTATGGAATTGTAAGGTCACTGCTTACATGAACATGGAATACGTAGCATTGCCATAGATTTACAAAATGATCAGACATGACAATTTATATTTATGATCCCTTTTTAAAACTTACAGCTTCCATTTACTAGTAGCCCATTCCTTTTTTGATGTGCATGCTTAGAGGATTACAATTGGTCACAATTATGTAGGCTTTTTTCTTTGATGGGTATGAGCATCATAAACAAGTGCTGAAAACATGAAATTTATTACAGACATGACGTCAGAAATGTTGTGGTGAGGCGTTGAGATGTAATCAACAAGTTTCCTTACAGCTGTAATAATGCTGTATCCTCTAGAAATGAGAAATCTTTATTAATAAAGTCATTTGCTCAGATTACCATTGTTTTAATTATTGTCATAAAACGGTGGACAAGGCAATGCTTGTTTTTGTGTTCCGAACTCTG
>JAZGTK010022802.1:0-10155 GCA_036877625.1 Ambastaia sidthimunki | reverse complement strand
GTCCTCAATGCAAGTTGCTAAAACAATGACTGAACAGTTATTTGCATACATTATAACACTATCCAATAATCTACAGTGCCTAAGTCAACTCCATTGAAAAGACAGAACAATTTATTGGATTTTATTAAAAATTACAAAGGCAAGTATTTTTATCTTTGGACTAACCAAAGAGTTGCTCATGAAAAGACTTGCATTAACCTTTGTTGTTTACCCTTTAACAGGGTAAATCTGACCTCATACTGACACTAATTATCCCAATGGGAGCAAAGATGATTTAGAATGCTGATTATTGTTCACATAAGTGCTATAAATGTGCTGTCACTGTGTTGTCTGATGATTGTGCAAGGTCACACAGTCCTAGTGCATAAGGAGGATTAAGAGTGAGACAGGGATTACTGCTCACTCCCTTACTAACCCCCTCAACACCAAACACACAGGACCACGAAAGTGTGTCTTTATCAGGCAACGTCACATGGCCAGCCCCGCCCACATCTAGTCCTAAGGCATGTTTTGTGTTTCAATAGGACAATAGTTTCTGATTTTATACGGCTAGTGTGGATGCAGAATTATGCTAAAGTTTTTCGTTTACCACAAGTAATGTGGAAACAAATAGTGGACTGTGTGAAAAACACTATTTGTGTGTACTTGTTGACTGTACTTGTTACCCATGATTCATTTATTAACAACTGAATGTTTCTGATACAGAGGGGTGGAGGGGTTACTGAGATAAATTAAGTAGTACATGAAGGGTCATGTGACATCAACATGGCAACCACGAGGTGACTCCCCTTATAAACCTGAATAGCTTTTTCTAAGCCACTGATTTGAATCCTCATGTGAGTGTACATCATTTGGAAACATATTTGTCAAAAGTGTCATTTTTATTAGATACATATAAGAGGCTTTTTATTAGATACGTGTGTATTAAAACATCTAAAGGTTTAAGTTCTCTTGCTAATAATTTTGATTTAAAATCATACAAACCTTACCTCAAATGATAACTGTACAGTTTAATTTAGAAAATAAACAATATAAAATGATTTACTGAGAAAGACTGGCAAACAGAAATCTGTTAAAAACAACTAAGTGAAGTACTGCGCCTGGCGTCACTATGAAAATTGAAGGGAACTCCCAGGGAGCTGTGGGAAGTGACAGTAAGCTTGTCCTAAGGCAAGGGGCCAATCGTGGGGGGTGTATCCTGTGTGTGTGTGTGTGTGTGTGTGTGTGAGTCAATGCACTCAAAACAGAGAAGTCTGCCTGAACAGATAACCCAACCAGAGCACTTCAATCAACAGTTGCTACGGTAACCAACACACAAACATACACGTCACATAACACAAAATATCTTCGTTACAATGTGAATGAGCGCACAAAGAGCAGAAATGTTGAACAGAAATGTAAAACGTGTCCTGCTTGTGAGAAAATGTCTGTCTGATGCTCACAAACAACACATTCGTTGGTGGAGATGTTCTGATCAAGCTGTAGTCACCCTGTAAATATGAGGAAGTTCATAGTTGCACCTCACCAAAAACAAAACACGTGTTACAACACAATTGAATGCACACAGTGGGAACCCCCTCTTGACTCAGGTTGAAAACAGTGGGCAGTGACGGTACCATCAACAGAGGCCCGAGGAAAACAAGCCTGATACAAGACTAGATCACCATAAGGAATCGTCTGACATTTCAAAACAGAAACAGTATGCGCATACATAAACCTAAGGAAAATCTTGTGCTGTGCGCCAAAATACTGTGTGCCAAACATCATTAACATCCTTAAAACCAGGTAAAGCTTCCCTGAGAAGCTTACAACAGTTTAAGATAATAAGACAAATAAAAAAATCTATACATAATTTATTGTTTTATTTTTCTAATCCAATTGGCAAAGATGTTTTGCTAGATTTAGGTTTAATTAAAACAGGAAATAATTCAAGGTACAGTCTACAAGTCCTCATCTTTCATGTTTTATATTTTTGTAGATACCGTTAGATACCAATAATGTAAAAGCCTAAGAAAAACATTTATAACAGTTATATAAATTCACATTACTAATCCAAAGCTTTGTTTTAATGCTGTAGGGTGATCATTAAAATCACTAAGTCTAGACTATGACATAATGCAATGAAAACAGCTCTCATCCACTGAACCAGAGAGTTTCCTGTGTAAGACCAACAGTGCTGAAATGTACAAGGTAAGTTAGCAATACTGCACAACGGCTTCCCAGACAGGTGCATCCTTCACAAACAACTATGAGAACACACAAAACACTGTCAAAGTCAGGGAGGAGTTTAATAATGCGAGGACAAGCCCTATTATGTAGCTCATTTCTTGGACATTTACATTTTCACACCATCCAGAAAAACAAGACTGACTATGTTTAAAATAGACTTTGGTATCAAACTGTCTTGTATAACGATAGATGTGCTATGACTGTAATTACACAAAACAGATACAGAATGTGGATGAGGTCATCTGAATGGAATTTACAGCAGAGATCAATCCACCTGCAGTGTGTGTTAGGTGTTGATCATTAATGAGTCAACATCCATTCATAGATTTATAATGTGTCTTTACTCGTGCATATTTGCAAGTATGAAGCATAGTTGTGTCAAACGTTGTCTCAGATGATAAGAATAATGGTATTTAGCTTGTAGTACAATATTTATTCATGTCATCAATATATCGTTTCTTAAGCCACTGTTGGCAATGACCAAATCTTCTTTGTATGGCCAGGAGGCAAAAAATACATATTTGTGTTGTAAGAGTTATGGATTAGGATTATGTTTCATATGTTCTCTATATTCACGCTCCTGTAAGAGTTATTAACCTAGTGAGAGATGGATATTTCGAGCTAAGCTGTGGTTCGTTTGTTTTGGCATTGCTCTGTAGGTTTTTAGCACAGTCAGTTACAGCACATTAAATCTGATGGCACAGATTCCTGCTGCAAATATCCACAATGGAAAGAAAAGGGAAAGATTTTTCTCCTATTCCACTTTATTTTGGAAGTTTCCAACTTATTTGTAACAACAACTTCTTTTACTCTTTGCACTAACCAGGTTTATTGTGTTTAACAGTAAAATATGTCAGAATATTAAATTAACATGTTTAGAATATTAAATACCAAATCTATGTGAACTATGTGATTAAAATTGAAGAAAGCTGACAACAACATGAATATTTACTGTGATTCACTTGTGAAAAGTTTGAGAAAAAGTTTTGAGGGGAGGGAGGAAGACCATCGAGTAATCATTAACCTCACTATCAAGTGACCTTTCTCATTTCTGTGTGGTTTCCGCAGTTATTTTTCATGAGATAAAAGTTGAGCTGTTGTAAATGTTGTGATCGTCTTATCAATATTGTTCCGTCTTATGCAATAACTCTGCATGTTGTTTTGCCTGTGTCTTGGCTGTGCCAAGGTTCTTTTGAAATCTGCTCCCACATTTTAGAATGAGATTAGCAGAGCTAAGGGAGGAATTCTCCAAAATAAGCACTGGAAAAAAGATTTTTCCTGGCTGTGCCTAAGTCCAGCTCAGAACTGATGACTGTGGCTGCTTTTACAAAGTTTAACTCCAGAAAGGCTCAGATGTAACACAGAATATATGGTGGAATGCAGTCTGATGCAGGTTACTTGATATTCAGAACAACTGATTGTCTTGCACATGCTCAGTGCATCAGTATTTTCACATTATTTTCCTAGTCTTGGATACTATGAAGTGACTATGAATCTATTTCCTAATAAATTTAAGGCCAACACTGGCAGATTTACACTTTTAGCATTTGATGAAGAAACAAACCCAATTAAATACAATTACTTTGCTTCATAACCTACTCACATATTTATTTTCTCCTTCATCTGCCTTTTCAATTTGCCCCTTTGTTTTTTCCTGCCTCTCACATCCATGTTTTCTCTTTTATCCTTATACCCCTGTTCCTCCCTGTCATCCCATTCAGAAGATCTTCCACCACAAAAGCTTCTCTGTATGGGTCAATGTCGGCCCTGTCTGGTCTTCTCATTATACGAAGCTCAGCTCTGCTTCTCTCATTTTGACGTTCCGAGTTCAATCTACCACACAAAGGCCCCTTTAAAAGCATGCAGAATTTGTAAACACTTTCAATAAACACAGAACAATGAAAAGATTATTATAGCGATAACCCAGTGACAACAGTGCAAGCCAATTCTTTGACCTGTTGTTCACTGATAAACAATTAATGTGTACCATATCAACCACCAATCGTTTAAAAACTAGTTTTTAAGAAATGAATGGTATTTGATCAACAGCATTCAGTGGTTGGGTAGCAAAATCTGGAGCATCTCCAAACAGCTGGAAAACTGATGTGCATGAAGTGCTTCTCAATACTGAAGATCTTCTGGGTCCTTTACGAGACCAGGAATGTGCAGCTGTGACTTTACTGGATTAGCTGATCTGAGTTCTGAGCTCCTAATGAGTCATTATACAATAACAGTTTTAAACCCTTCATATCTACAGAGATGATGTAACTAACGCTTAACCTTTGCCAGATATCTGCAGACATAGACTACTTTAAAAGCACAGGTAACTGCACTTTTACAAGCCATGTTATAAAAGAAATATGAATAGAGAGGGAACTGATTACTATTGCCAAGTTATCTGACCTAATCAATTTCTCACATATACTCTAGGAAGAAAAGCCACCCATTGACACCTGCCTACAGGCAAAACTTGGAGGTTAAGGGTTGGATACACTAACTATCTTTACGTGTAATTGCATGGCTGGCAAATGATGGTTTCTTTAAAACAGGAAGGAGGGCAGGAAGGAAGGAAGAAAGGCAAACAGAATTCACAGTCTGTGGTACATGTACCCACAAAGTTCCCCAACCACAACGGTAAAGAAGACCATACAGTAACTTACTGTAACTGTGCTGGACAGAACAGGGGGGGATTTACCCTGCACTAATTGTGTAATGCGAACAGATCAGATTTAGTCCAGTGAAGGTTAGCAGCAGGTGACCCACTGGAAGCTTCTCCTACTGTGTGATTAGACTGAAGCTGCGATGCCATAAACATGTTTTGGTGTGAAGTGCTGTTTAAGTCACAACAATGTGCTGTTGGCATTGAAATGCAAGATAAAAAAGGGACGTGTTGTTCACAAAGCATGGACAAAATTCACAGGTTGAACACAACAACCCAGCAACTATAAAATGTACCCACCACAGTGATAAAACAATTTACTCTCTTTCAAAACAGCTGAGACAAGCATTTAGCATGGGCCAGTTTGAGACTCACAAATGGGAAATCAATAACTTTCTAATAACTTAAGTCTTTCATCACATATGACAAGTGTATTATATGTGTATGACCAGTATTATAGTCCATATATATACAATCCGTTCTAAGATGACATATTTGTACTGTCATGGACAATCCTCAATGCACTAGCCCCTGATACCTATATATATATAATATAACAAATAACATCATTAATGTTAAAAAAACATGATCATATTTAACAGATGGTCCTCAGGTATCCTCAAAATCCTCAGATTATAAATGTCCTATTACAGCATTACTTTCCTTTTGCTAAATTATACTGATGGAAAACTGTTTCCATTGTGCTTTTGGGGGGATTTAGAGAGGGGAAAATTGGAATGATAGAGATAAATAGAGTATGCCAATGCTCCTTTCAAGACTAAGATTTCATGGCTCAGATGTTTTGGTTTAGCTGATGTATGAAGGGCATACAGATGTAGCTGATGTCTCTTGACCAAAATATTAGGTAGATCACATATGCAAGACATAAAGAAAGCAAAGATCACACAAAATCAGGCCCACTGTCTAACTAAAGTAGTAGTAGATCAGCAAAAACATTTTAATGTTTAGGTTGCTATTTCTAAACAGTGGCGCAGTGGCAAAGTACCCTATTGAATAAACTATTTTTTAAAAAAACAAAAACATAGAGATTTATCATTAACACATCTATAGACAACAGCACATGGCTGACATGTCTAGAATTAACTGAATAAAACTGATATTAACTAAAAAAGAAACAATCTGATATCCAATAATCAATCAAACATACAATGTAAAAAGGGGTTTATATTAACATAGCACAATAAAACAAATGAAACATTTCTAACTCATTCTAGATTTATTTATAGTAATTTAGGTTAAAGCTGTGCATTACCTCCTCCAGCATTGGTAGATCAGGGTCCAAATGCGTAAAACTACTTAAAACCACCGGGCAACCATCTCCGGCCCCGATCTCGAGCTTCACCCCATCCCAAATATTTTTAATCTTCCATGTGCTAGAGTCAAACAGCTCATCAAACGTGGGTTTGACACCCAGGGCGTCCGACTGTACCCCCATAACGTAAACCATTACTGAAATACTGTCACTTATGTTTACGATTTACTCTTTCATAACCCCATGTTTTGAGATCAAGGCTGTAGGAACGACTGTTTCTCTGTATCAATTCGGAATCGGATGAAGAGAAGGGAATACCCTAAGTTGCTATGCTCCGCCCCTCAACCCAGACTTACCGAGGTCCTCTTCTTACCGAGTCCGCCCCGCGGCTCCGCCCACTTTATGACAAACCATGATGTCACGGATGTCAAGTTCCGGAAAACGCTGTTGTGTTCTTCTAAAAATATCACTTTTAATCGTTAAAGTACAATTACATAGGCTAAAAATAAACGGATGCATTCACTCACTGACTCATGTGCCCTTATTGCTTAGAATGCATCATAATCTAGATTTTAATCTTTAGGCTGTTTGTGTATAAACAAGATCTTTCAAATGTTATCAGACTGAATCTGAAATACACACGTATTCCTGTGTAGCTACCCCCAGCGTTTTATGTGTTTACAGTAACAGAAAATGTTTCGTTTTTACAATGTCACATAAAGATATGACTAAATAATACTCAAACTGCAATTTCGTAAGACTCATTAATATTATGTTGTCCACTTCCTTCCATCGGGACAGCTTGATAGTATATAAATTATCTAAAGTATCCGTTATTCATATATGTTTTACCTATATATTAAACATATGCTCATATATGTTTAGTTTTGACCTGCGAATCTCTGCCACAAAAAGTACACAGCCTGTTAACTTAAAGCAAGCAGATCGCGCCCTCTACTGTTAACGCACTCTGGGGGAAACTCGAACTCTCCAGAGAAGCGTTGTTGCAAGAGTAAGAGCAGCTGCTTGTGGCACCTGATTTGGATAATGGGGCTTTCCCAAACAAAATCTCCCAAACCGTTATGATTATACAATTTATAAATCTGACAAGACAGCCAAGTGAGGGAAAACTCGAACAACGGCATAATTCCAAGCACATTTCCACAAATAATTTAATATAAATTTGTACAAAAATACTCCAATGGTTAAACAAAATGCATGGTTTTATTTCGTAAAAAGCTCTGTTAACAGATTCAGCATAATCTAACAAGTTATTAAATTTGAACTGGTTTGAGCTGAAGTCTGGACTAAGTTTGAATTTTTTAAGTGAGACTTGAACTGGAATATACCACCATAATTTTATATCTATAGTTATATTATTATATGATACTGATGAGTTTTCAGATGTTACATAAGCTTTTAACTAAAATAGTTCTCATTGCCTTACACTTTACCACTTCTTCTAATAGATGTGTGGGCATATAATTCAAAGCAGCAGAAACTAAACAGATATCTAAATTGGATGTGAATAACCCTGGGCCCTCTCTAATTGAACTGAAACAGTTGTTAGTTATGCTTGGCTGCCATGTAGAACTATCACACTGAGTTATTATGCAACAAGTTTTCTATGCGTCAGAACTCTTGGGTTCAGGAACACTATTCAAATAAATCTTGTTGCCAGCACAGGCATATACACATACACACAATCCCTTAAGTTTGTTCTATTAACTAGTTTATTTAAGCGGCCTGTATTTATTCAGACTTTCTGTAAACTGCTAGTCCAAACAGTGAGCAGTCAAATTAACCTTTGAAAGAACAGTGTCATATGCATAATGCATTGCGTTATTATCTCTAGTACATCTCTGTTGGATTAGAAATAATTCATATCTTAATATCACTTTGGTCACCTTGTCTAAACCAAAATATATGTGTATATGTCTAACACACACACACACACACCCACCCACCCACACATACATATATATACATAATTATATATTATCAGCTTATCATAATTAATATTTAAAATAATATTATATAATGTAATGCATATTTTAATTATAAATCAAATATTATAAATAAAGAAAGTATTATAAATAAAGACCCATGGCAGCAGAATCTTGGGGTTGCTCTAAGTTAAGTCTCTATCTGTTACAGCTGGAACTCAATTGCACAACCACTATTTGTACTGCTCTGCTGAGATTGACAGATAACAGCCTGTTGTTTTCTTACAGCACTGCATGGTTTACAGTTCTCCTGAGGGACTTGGCTCATTTTATCTCCTTTGTTTCCAGACACACATACACTCAAAATAAATCAGAAACCAGGTGATCATATAATTTGGAACCTATTTCTGTTTACCATCCAACACTTAAACATGGCTTTACAACTTCTCATCATGCCTCTTACTGTTGAGAATCAATGCCATTGGAATCCTCATAACAAGTGTTGCAACAAACAGTGTGTTCACCCTGAACCCTGTCTCCTCCTCTAACAAGCCTATGTAAACCTCTAGAAAAACACTGCAGATGTACTTTGAAAGTACAAACTTCAGGACAGATCTATTGCAAACAAATTGATCTTTTGTATACTGTTGTTGTGTACTTATGTGGGTATTCCTAAATTAAATTACATTGAAATTAACCCAACAGCACCCTTTTGAAGGCAACAACTTTCTTTCAACAACTCTCTCTTCTTTCTTTCTTTCTTTCTTTCTTTCTTTCTTTCTTTCTTTCTTTCTTTCTTTCTTTCTTTCTTTCGTTCTTTCTCAGAACAGGATAAGGTGTGCTCTTCTCTGGCAGTGAAAAGCACCTGAAACATACTATCAAAGCCAAAAAAATCCTAAAAGGAAGTAACTAGTCACTCATTGGCATCCATTCACACCTAGACACACACACCTAGACACACACGCACACACAACCTGTCAAACACATTGTGATTTGAACAAATTTCCCAGCTCACTGCTTTCAATGAAATCTATGTTCATGCTTCATGAACTCATCCTACTATGTTTGTAATGCCTGTAATCTCAGGAATTTACTAAAGTAAAAATGAGTGTTACATACTAAAATCTGTATCGATCTGCTATAGAGACACAAAAAACCCAACCCACTAAAAAAAGACTAAACAACATTAACTATTCTTAACATAAAAATAATAACATGAATAAAACTTTTGGTGTTTTATATATGGGTTTATTAGATCATATTAGGTGGTAGATTTGTTAAGACTAACATTTGTAGTAGAAAATGGATGAATGAAGTTCTTTCTCTTACCTGATTTATTCTTTCTAATTCTGTCAAATCACTGTATAAATCCTCATTGACATACACACAACTCAAGCCACACCAGCATGCCAGTTGAACAAGCTGATCAGTTCTGTCTTTCCAGCGCATCACCTTTTGTAATTGGCTCCTGTGTTATTAACTGTAAGAAATCCTTAATCCTGTGATAGATACTAAGTCTAAAACTCTCCTCCGCCATTCGCTGACCCCTTAACACTGGCCCATGTGCAACTAGTGTTGACTCAAGCAGCTGTATCAATACTCAGGGAACACGGTGACTCAACTCTTCTGATCTGAACTCTTAACTCTGAACTCTCTGCCTCACTGAAGGCTACGATAAGCTCTTCTGTAAGCAACCTTAACATTCACAGATGACTACAGGAGAAAGATCTGCATGTTGTTCTCTTCTCTGAGCAGTCTGTAAAATTCCCATGCAAACCGAAATGGAAGTGAAGCAATCAAAGTAAAAACCGGAATGACGACTTAATGTTTCTCTGAAAAGAAAATCAAAACTGCTGCTCCTGCTGTTTCATCAGCTATCAAAAAAGAAGAATGAAGTGTACAAATAGATTAAAAATACAATGTAAAATATATATTTTATATATAGTGTAAATATATATATATTTGACTTCACTTTTGCTATCCTTTATAATTCTGGCATTAATCCTTTATCCAGTTACAAAAATAATGCTTATTGTATCATCAATTAA
>JAZGTK010022801.1:0-10155 GCA_036877625.1 Ambastaia sidthimunki | reverse complement strand
TTAAAGCCATCAGCACTGCGGGACACACCACGACTGAACATTAATGAAATATCAGAAGAATCAGATATCTGATTATCTTTCAGCTTGACCTGGAAATGTTTCACTGACTTTTAAAACTAAAGAGAGCTTTATGTGTTTATATGAAGGATATTAATTCAGATAATGTGAACTGACTGTCTTGTATGTGATTTATGTAGGTTAGTGGTGTGGAACGACACCTCCACACGCATCAATAATTCACTGGCCACCACAAACACATACAGCACAGAGTCAAGTTTCCCTCTGAACATCTGACTGTGTGCAGATGAGCCGACAGTGTGAATGACTCTCTAGAGTGAATTATTGAGTAACTGAGGGCAGGTCAGGATCAGGTTAACAGATTCCAGTGAACCTGACTTGAAGGTCTTGTGACAGCAGAACAAAACAAGTTTCTCAGAGCATCAATGAATCTAACAGCCTTTCCAAAAAAGGTGCCTAAAAATTACTGCATTAGAAAATATCACAGTGGTGTCTGTAAAAAATAGTTTGCAAAAACTTTTAACCAACTGGTGTCAAGACAGTTTAGTGTATGAAATCAGTTCCCAGCAGAGTAACTGCAGATAAAGTTCGGATTATGTGCTTACATAATGCAAAAACACTCATACATTTATAGGCATGACTTTAGAGCTGCAAACTGTAACTTTCTGGTTGAAAATCAGTAAAAATCAGTTATTGAGCAAGTTTATGACAGATCAGTGTTTAAAACTCACTCACTCAATCACTCCCTCATTCCCTCCCTCATTCACTCACTCACTTTCACACTCACTCACTCCCTCATTCACTCACTCACTCACCCACTCACTTCCTCACTCACTCACTCACTTACTCCCTCACTCCCTCACTCATTCACTCACTCCCTCATTCACTCACTCCCTCATTCACTCACTCACTCAATCACTCCCTCATTCACTCACTCACTCGCTCACTCACTCGCTCACTCTCTCGCTCACTCACGTACTCACTAGCTCACTCGCTCACTTACTCACTTACTTCCTCACTCGCTCACTCACTCCCTCCCTTCCTTCCTCATTCACTCACTCACTCACTCACTTACTTCATCACTTGCTCACTCACTCACTCTCTCGCTCACTCTCTCGCTCGCTCGCTCGCTCACTCTCTTGCTCACCGTCTGGCACCTCATCTGGCTTCTTGCGTTTCTCATAGATGACGATGATGAGCACCAGGATGATGATCTCAGCAAGAACCCCCAGCAGAGGCCACAGGGGGGCCAGGATGCTCCGGACCCTCAGCACTGACATCACGGAGGAGGAGCCCATGAGGTTGGTGGCGTTGCACTCGTACTCGCCGGGGTCAGACGTGATGTCCAGGTTGATGATGGAGAGCTCGGTGTAGCCGTCCCTGCTGGTGACGGAGAAACGGCCGGAGGAGTTGACAGTTTCCTGAGGGGAGGAAAATAATGACTAATGAAACTGAAGATGAAACGGATTTACACACACACAGCTGCAGATTCCTGACGCAACTACATTTAAAGAAACAGCTCGTGCAAAAACTAATCTAGCTATCAAAAGAGAAGAATCAACATTAGGCCAAACATCTCTGTGTCATACAGGTTTATATTTCTTTTAAAACAGACGATACCATGCTGGTGCCATCGAGTTTTCTCCAGGTCCACACTGGATGAGGGTAACCCACAGATTTGCAGTAGAGGACAGCGGTCTCTCCCTCATTCTTATTCTCACTGCGCTTGTGCCCCGTGATGTCTGGTGCAGCTACAGAAGGACAGAGAGGACAGTGAGACCTTCCACATCACAACAGATTTGACTGCAGAGACTGTATTACACACCACAATCTTCTAATGCAGACGTCTCGTCTTGTGATGTTTACAATGTCACTCTGTGGTCAAAGCAAAGTTAACTGCAGCTCAAAAGATATTAGAAAACATTTTACAAGCGTTTCAACAGATGAACATCTACCAACAAGACAAAGGGAATTTTTTTTTTTACATTTACTTTTCATTTTTATTTTCATTTATAATTGGTTTACACACTGTTTGATGCTCAGACAAACAGAACAGAAGCAGCTTTTATACTCCTCAGTGAAATCAACCTGAAAATGATGTTGTTATAGGTGCCTCTGAACATTGAGATGGAATAGAAAAGGTATTTTAAAAAACACACTGAGGCATTTTGAGGTAGTCTTACCTTTTACCTCAATGGTGGCGTTTGCTGCGGTGGGCGTGTCAAATAAAAACACACACATATATTCTCCTGCATCATCTGCTCGTGGTTTATTGAGCCTGTAAAAGAGAAACTTCACTTAAACACACACCGTTATATCATGACATCATGTACAATATTATAATTAGTTTTAACAATGAAATCTTTCAATCAGAAGACGAGGATCACATACTTGTACTCGAGGTTCTTGCCGTTGTTTCTCGTATCAGGGATCTCCTCACCGTTCTTCATCCAGAACCCCTCACGGTACGGGTTCTGATGTGATGTCAGGTTGCACTGAAGCGTGATTGGTTGGCTGTGGTAACCCGCGGGCAGGATCTGATGTTCTGATGAACTGATTGATGGTTCTGTAAGTGTAGATGTTTTGCTCAGTCCCAGAAAAATAAAACATCACATTTACTGAAGAGAACTGAAAATATACTTTTAAATATGTGTGTCACAGTGACAGAGTAAAATAAACATGGATGTGAAAATAGACAAAAACTGAACAACACATTAAAACTGATACAGGTGAGTCAAAATATTGACTCACCTGATCATATATTTTTATATAATTGGTCATATATTTGTGTATTGTAACAGAAAACTGTATACTATACCATCGTCCCTGGCAACCAGTTTCCTACATAGCAGCATGGCATGTATATATATACAGTACATAAAGAACAGATGTACATACTGTACATTTAAAACAAACCCTGTAATACTGTCAACAGCAGTCAAACTCTCTCATTTATTTTTGAAATATCTTTTTGGGGTTTTGCCTTGAGGTTTATAAAGCGTTCTGCCTGTGTGATGCCTGAGGTGTCTCAAATGATGCCTCATGAACCTTTTAATTTGATGGTATGTTATAATGTTAACAATAGTTCAGAGAATCAGAATAATGAAAAACAAACTGTCTGACCTTCACAACTGAACACGTTTAATTCGAGCCTTTTAAACGAGATTTGCTTAAGAAATCGTGTGACCTTCTCTGTCTGTGTTCTGTAGGTGCATCTGAGATTCCTGGATCACGGTTTGCATGCAAATGCATTTATAATGAACAGCAGACACTTGCTAAAGATGGAAACAAAAACCTTGTTACCCTGGAGGCAACCGGCACCATTGTGCTCTTATGTAGCAGAGACAGAATGATGGAGAACGAGCAGATCAAACCTGCTTTTGTGTGTGAGACACAGATGAAAGGAAACGTGTCGGTTTTGATCTTCATGAGCTTCTGGTCCATCAGGAAAAATACTGAGGCAATGATCCATTTGAATGAACCATTTACTTGTGCAAAAGAAGACTAAGTAACGGGTCACCTTGAAACACGTTCAACATCAGCCAGACCTACTTTTGCACGTCAATATTTTAAATAGCATTTATCATGTTTCTGAATTCGTCAGATGCATTTTGTCCTCCTACAAAAACACACAGCAGCTCGTTTAAAGGGCAGAAACTGCTGATGTTATTTACGGTTAGTCGGGACACGGAAAGTCAGACGCGCTCTTGCGTTTCCGTTCATTAATTGAGAGCGTCCGTCCGTGACGTCATCATGCACCGCGGCGCTCCCCCGGTGAAAGACTTTAACGGGACCGCGCGCGCGGGAGGACGTTACCGCTGCTGCACCGGATCTATTAATAGCAACATGCAGCAGAACTGACCGGCGCTGCGGATCGCCGGTGCGTTATTCAATATGTGCGCAAAACAGTTTCTGAACCAGCGCGAATGAGGACGAACGCGCAGTCGACGGAAACCGATGCGGTGCAACAAATCCTGAGTCATAATGTTTGCAAATCAAGCACACGAGAACTGATTCATGATCGGTACAGCCGGTCCGTGTCGGATCCAGTAGGTTCGGTTTGAACCGACAGGCTGTTCATCGTGTCTTTCTGTTCACACCGCAAACACAAACGAATCTCCACTGCAAATATCACAATATATCAGCGCAGAAAGTGCATCTGAAAGCATTAACATGTAAACGTCAGGTCACTAGTGTGTTAACATTCATTCAATTGCTTTGCCATTCAAACCTACAAGGACACATTTGTGCCAAATATTCAATACGCAGAACTGTCATCTGCCCACCCAGTCGATCAAACGACCCGCACCTGCCGCAGACACGAAAATATCCCCTTACCAACCGTGAGATAACCCTACAGAAACCTTTAATAAACGTGAACATTTTGCAGAAGTCTTACCGGGCTGAGCCGAACCCGAACCCAGCATCAGGACACCGAACAACATCAGAAACGGATTCCCCGTGCGAGACATTTTCCGGGCGTGCAGAGATGCTACAGTGACCCTGGATGAGCTGAAGCGGGTCAGGCGAGAACCCGTCGCCTAGCAATAGCGGGTAAGAAGATGCTGCCGCCACACATCCGGTTTAAAGAAGCGAGACGAGGATGATCGGACCTCCCGCGATATCTGCAGATCCGACCTGCTGCTCAGGTGTAACATTCATCCCAGTTCTGTAACTTAACTAGGTTATAATTGAATCCACATCTTTCTTATGTTGCATAATATTGGGTTTAGATGTGATGTAACATCTTGTTCAATGTGGTAAATCTAAATTATAAATAAAATGATTTCTATAAAATAAAATAATTACTATTTTTTATAAATGTGATGTTCTATAAAATGATTTATTTACATTTCAGTCTATATGAGCTTCTTGCATTTTCTGACAGTGTTTTTCATATACACAACCTACATCATTTTCCCATCAATGTGTCATTTTGTTTCTAAGTGGTAATGTTTTATGGGCTGCTCTCTTTCTTTCAGGCACAATGTGTGAGTTATAGCACACAGACTTTCATCACTTCACGTTATTTTGAGAATAACAGCTGTGAGACAGAAATGTGTGGAGTAATGCAGGCAGATCACAGTTAACTTACAGCTTTAAACAGCTGAGCTGATAGCAGAACAGACTGATGTCAACTAAACTTATTTAACCAACAGTGTTGACACCGTATTTCTTATGGGCATCGCCGTTACAATAGCTCAGCCCGACACCCTCTTTCTAAAACTACTGCTTATGTTCTTTATGGTCAAATACATTTTCTGTGGATAAAATGAGACTTTAAACAGCATTCGTATGTTTGTCTGCTGCCATCTACTGGACAGACAGGAAAGACATTCATTTATTTAATCTGTTTTTTAGGCCCTTTAAACCTGAACTAAATCTAGCAGAGACCACGAGGTGTTTGTAACATTTCATACTTTGTCCTTCATTAAAGACAACTACAAACCTACTGGTCAAGTTGCCAGCAGCAGTTTTGTGAAACTAGTTTTGGAGATAGAGAGATTAAGACACAAAAAGAGGTTTTTAGTAAACGTGATAATTTCATGAATATATCAACCAGAACACAAACAGAAAAGCCAACAAGTTTCCTCGTAAAATTCTTTATTCATAAACTTGATGCAAGTTTACAAACATACTGTACATGGTCAAAATTCTTATCATGGAAGAAACCTAAAAAAACAACATGTGGACAGTGTGAGAATCTGAGATGGCACCAAATTCTGTTATTGGTTACTGTGAGGTTTGGGTTCAAAAAGAAAAACACAGAAATCATCACTGTTCATACAGCAAACAGACAGTCACTCAACAGACTGTCACTCATAGAAACCTGCGGACATTGTGGACGAGCCCGTGTCATTCACTTACAGATGAGATGAAAACCCAATTTTATAAAAGCAGAATATCTCAAGAAACTGTTGATCTGTGTTTAATTCTCACTGATAAAACTGAGTGCAGCTGTAACAACCAGACAGCAGCTTTAACAGGCAAAACAGAGACTTGAGTTATTTATACATTAAACATTGTGATTGTAGTACGAGATTATATTTGCATCCATGTTAAAGATGTAAGTGGTGTGTCTTCTGTTGTGTGTTGCTGGGCACAGAATTAAAACTCAGAACCCTTGTGAACTGCACTGATTCAAAAGCCACAACAACATCCTGTGAACCACATTTATTTACAACTTGAAAGGTTTTAAATGTGAAGAACGGGGTAATAGGTAATATTGCATAACTTTTAATAGCTATTGTTGTCCGGTTACTACAGGCTTCTCAGAAAAATGAAAACGGGTCCATTCATTAAATACTAACTAGCAAAACTAGCCGAATGAAGCTGGTAAAATCCTACTGCTTTGTTTAAGGGTGCAAGAGACAGTTCTGTTCTTAAAGTGGGCAGGTAACATTAATGGACTGAAGAAAGTCTGCAGAACAGAATGAATTTTCCTGAGTTTTCAATGAATATTGAGAGAAGCCTTCAGATACAACAAACTTTTTAATTTCACATCGATGCAACACACTGCTGTTTGAAATTCTCGTTTCATTGACCATTAAGACTATATGCTGGCCATTCCAATCCAAGAGTTACAAACAATGCTTGAGAATTATGGAAAATAACAGCTCTTAGTGTTGTGCTATGAGAACATGATTTTTTGAACACTGTAATCCACGTATGCTTACAAAAACTAACTGATGGGTTGAATTCTGACAGCATATTTAAGTTCTGCTGATAGGAAGAGAGCCAATAATGTAAACCTCAAATGAAATCTATAATGAAAAGATTCTGAACATCTTTCATAACAGCAAAGTAGATGACAGTTAGGGGTCAGAACAAAAATAGTTATGCTCATATCACTTACATAAATACAATTTATTACCCCCGTTTTGAGTGATTTTTCCCCATTTTGAGTTCCAAAGTCAGTCATCATGTGAGAACAATTCTGATAATGCCATCACTTCACATAAACACCACATTTAAAACGCCTCAAATTCATTTACAAGTGTACAAGTGGAGCTCTGTTTAATTACAGAGAAATGGCATGTTCTGCCTCAAACGTTCAAAGCCAAAGTTTGCATTTGTCCATTATTGGTCAAACCAGCCACATGCTAAAAGCGAGCGATAAGGAAATCAAGTGGAATTTATCCTTAGTGGAAAAACACAGGATTCAGAGCTGGAGTCGTATAACTTCCCCTTATCTTGCTCTCACTGTTAATGTTAACGTTGGGGTTGCTTAACAAGCCAGCGCATATAGTTGTGGCAAATCACGATTCTTCAACAACATTAAATGTACCAGTACATGTTAACTGAGAACACAGGAGGAGAAAGTCTGTATAGATACAGGTGCAGTGCCACATTGTCTTCATATTGTCTCTCGTGGCATCCATTTCCTGTTTTAAGTTCAGTAAACAACCACTTAAAAGTCAAAATGACAGGGCCATAAGAACATCCTTTAAAAGCTGAGAGCATCAGATCCAGCATCATTGAGCATCTCCAGCTGTTTAAATCCAGAGAAGAGGCGAGGAAGCAACAATAACAGGAGGTCCGATCACATGACCTTGAGGCATCTCAAAATTCCATGTTAGATGGAGCCTGTTAGTACTAAGGCTCTGAACGTCCAATCAGCATATGAGAAAATGAGAGCATGAGAAACAGAAAAATCCAGACACTGGCATGGGATCCGGTCAAAGTAAGTCCAGCCTTGCAGTAGATAAAAGGTCTACACAAATTTCCAAACATTCCAGACAGCAAGAGGCCAAACGTGTCTCCTACTGATGGTTTCCACTTACATGACAACATCAGACTCAAGCCAAGATGATGAGTAGCATTAGTAAAATAAAGCAAAGGTGTGACTGGAGATCCCATGTTTGCAGTGTGCAAGCACATCAGTTTTCTCTAGCCATCTTCTTTAGGAGGCGTGTACCAGCCTGGAAAGACACAGCAGAAAACAGGTCAGCTTCTACCAGGTCAGTTTCTACCAGGTCAGTTTCTACCAGGTCAGTTTCTACCAGGTCAGTTTTTTTATCTCTGCTGCGTTTGAATCAGGTCATTTCAGATTCTTTGCTTACCGTTCTTTTCATGAATCTGCACCAACGATTTATACGACTGTTGTGCTCTGGCGAGATTGTATTGATTCTGTAAAGATCAAACACAGAAACAACGTTCACGCTCAACGTTCAGAAACAACGTTTACGCTCAACGCAAGCAGAAATGTTGAAGGAAAATGTTGAACGTGAGGAAGATGTGACGCACCTTATTCGCTCCGAACTGAACTCTGGCTTTTCCTTTGACTAAGGTGGCGTTGATCTGCATGATGACTGACTCTATGGAGTAAGCGCTGCTCCAGCCCTGCCACCACCAGCACATCAGATGATGATTTCACACCAATACACCCTTAATCATGTGTTTAAAGAGTGCAAATTCAAACCTGTTTTGTAAGAAGCTCCATACACAAGGCTCCTCCTCCAAGAACATAGCTGGAACATGACAAACATATCAATTATCATTTAAATTGTAATTGCAAACTTTCCAACATATTCTGTTTAGTATCTGACAGAGATTCAGAAATTTGCCTTGTTTTCCAGTAGTAACATTTCAAATGTAGCATTACTTGATATTATTGCCATTGCAGTGGAAGTAAACATCAAGTCAGTCGGACTGTGTTACTGTGTTATAACAGTGACTGAAACATGTTTCTTTGGAATGTGATCTGATGACTGAAGTTCAGTAAGAGTGTAAACAGGGTTCGTTCTGATTTCAGATCAGTTTCAGTAGGAAAAAGGAGCTCACCCTCCAGACAGGACAGGAGACACGACCCGCACAAACGGGGGATCAAAGGGGAAGTTATCCTGCCATCAGAACGACACAAATTCAGCCGCAGTTGGGCAATAATCTCACAATCAGAATGAAGGAAAACAAAGCACTGACTTTATAAGAGAAGTTGAGCAGAATGTAGTCCATGCCTTCCTTCTCCTTCAGAACCTGCAGGTCACTGTGCAACGGACTGTCCGGATCCACGCTGAAAACAGACCAATGTGAAATCCAGCAGCACAAAACATCGGCTGATACTGAGATTATGCAACTGTACTTACGTCCTTAACTTCACATGCCACTCGTACAGGCTGTCATTCACTAACTCCACTGAATAGATTCCTTCAACAGAATAAACGGATCGGTGACAATCCACTCGTGACAAATGAGACTCCAGACAAACACACATCACAGTGAAATTACCCGTCTTATAACTCTGTGATCTATAGATTTCCCTGAGTTCCTTCATCAGACGATCAGAGGCCTGAACGGACCCAGAAACAGCCCCCTAAGAGAACAACAACACAACAACAACAAGAAAAAAGCTTCAGTGTTTTATTACACACATCATAAGGAGATAATAAGAGTATTAACAGCTAAAAACAACATACACAGTAACATTTTAAAGATCATTTATATACGCAGACACACACATTTGAAAACTATATTGTTTTGGTAACATTTTATCACTTATTACATAAACGTATAGACAGTATTGACGTTTTTTAAAACACAAGTATAAAGCAGTAGTTCATTTCAAATCATATTGAAATAAAGACAAACTTTAATTCCAAACCAGATTTACAGAGACAGATTTACAGAGTTCATTCAGTGAAGTGAGTCATTTAAGCCAATAGCAAATTTATGAGCAATTTATTAAATTAAGGAAACTCTGGTGTGAAGAATTCAATGATTTCTTACTAAACTACATTCATCATGATCCAGTAAAATCTGAATCTACATGAACTTTATGAAAATTGCTTTAATTTTTTTAAGCTCCACCCCACCCAAAAATGGTAGAAAAGTGGCCTTACCGAATGAACACTTACGTTCAAGTGGTCCTGCCTCTGATTCTTGCGA
The DNA here is from genome assembly GCA_036877625.1 of Ambastaia sidthimunki. Lineage (NCBI taxonomy): Eukaryota > Metazoa > Chordata > Actinopteri > Cypriniformes > Botiidae > Ambastaia > Ambastaia sidthimunki. The sequence goes on along the minus strand of JAZGTK010022801.1, from coordinate 252 downwards.
ATCTTCTCCAGAATAGCCAAGTTCTCCTTCTCGATGCCGTCATCTTCCGACTTCTTCCCGTCCGCTGGTTCCTCCTCTTTCATCTCATAGTGGTCGAGATCTATATCCTGCTGCCACAGGAACCAGAGAAAGTCATGAAACACTACAAACCATCGGAAAGAATTCCTTAAAATCCATTAGAAGGTTTAATACCTCTACCATCTCCTCTTCCTCCTCTTCTTCTGATGTCACTTCATCTGTTGTTCCATGCTG
>JAZGTK010022800.1:0-10155 GCA_036877625.1 Ambastaia sidthimunki | reverse complement strand
TGTGTGTGGTTGCTAAGGTGTTGCTAGGTGGCTGTAAAAGTGTTCTAAATTGTTGCTATGTGGTTATTTGTATTTTGGTATATTCTGTGACATTCTGGTCTCTTTATATGGCTTGTATTTCCACAAATTAGATTTTTTTTAGCAGTTTTAACATCTTATAGCTTAGAAAAAAATGGTTTACGTTTGATAATTTGATGATCTCAGACTCTTAGCAGGAGCAATATTTATAGTGATGGTTGTCTTAATAAGCATCAATAATAAAAAACAGGAGAAAAACGAACAGCATAAACAAGAAAATAATAAATGATAAGACTTTATTAAACTCATGTGATTTGACCAGTTCACTTTGCCAGAAGCTATGAGCTGTAATGACACTGGCTCACACACACAACAAACAAACGAGAGTGTCATTTATTCTGGAAAAAAACAAAAACTTTTACTGGCAAGACCTCAGAGGTTGGAGCTCGGACTGCCCTCCCCTACAGCTACTGTTCCCCCTCATCAACGTCAGAGGCTGCCAGTTCTGTTTCAGTCCTGAGGGGGGGAGGCCGTCTCCGGAGAGACCTGCCTCGGTGGCAGGGCCTAATTGGGACCCGAGGATGAGAGGCCATAAGCTCTCTGCTGATGCAGCTGCTCCGCCGGAGGTACGAGAGCCACGAAACCACTGAAGAAACGAGAGCAGAGACCAAACAGAAGCAGAAGAGATGAACATAGAACCACACATACTGAGAGAAATGAAGAGCCAAATTGAGACAAAGAAGAGACAAAACGAGACAATAAGAGAGGAGCTTGGAGATCTCGAGAAGCATTTTCAGTGCTCAGACAAATCAAAACAACAATAGAAAGATAAAAATATTCTGTCACTGTCCTGCTTATCTCTGTGCCTGTAGGTTATAAATTGCCAGTCAAACAAGGTGGTTTATAAATTAGAATTATGTAAATTGAAAGGCCTGATTGGTATTCTAGATTAATTTGTGTCTCTCTGAGACTTTTCACTCTTATTTGCCATTATACTTTCTTAAAAGGATTACGGCTATCAGAAATGATACTCCGTTGCGACAGTCTGTATTTATAATGAAAACTGCGTCTTCAAATAGAAGTCATTTGAATTCAAAAGCGAGAGGGAGCGATTTTATATACAGAGTTAATGAAGAATTGTGCAGGAAGCATTCGCCTGCTGAATTAAAAAGAATGAAATGAAAGATGAAATTTGGAGAATTTGAGAATACGGGGCCGGCTTTCATGCAGGACAATTTCTTAACGTGTGCAAAGGAAATCAAATTAAAATGCGACTTTGATTTTCATATTTGCGGTGCCGTGTCCTCCGTTCACTCATGCATTAAGGTAATTGTGAGGTACGTGAGGTCTGAGTTGATTTGAATTGTAGATTTTTCTCTGCTTTTGTTTTAAAGGATGTTAAGAGCAGTGAGGGTTTGTGAACAGGCCGTGGTTTGGGCTCAGCTCTGTGTTTCAGCTCAATCCAGTGCTTACACAATCTCTGCTGTCCATGATAGCGAGTCAACAGCAACAAACAAGACTGTTTGACATTCTCCTTGACCGAGGACTCAAACCACACACACACACACACACACACACACACACGCTTTAATTGTTTTTATACACAGCTAGTTATAAACACTATAACCCAACCCTAACCCACACTCTAACCCTAACAGAAAACTTCTTGCATTTTTACAGTTATAAACAACTTTTTTACTATATTTTTATAGTGTTTTCACAAATGACGACGCCCCCAAAAATGAGGTTTTGCTCGCATTGGTCAGGTTTTGCTGACATATGGGTGTAATTTTAAGTAAACACACAGCAGTTTTGAGCCTCACATTGTGCTGATTTCTTCCGGCTTTTATTCCTGCTCACTCTCTCCTGTTTCTGGTTTTAAATATCACTGACGAAGAAAGACAGAAAAAACGGCTGCAAAATATCACAGCGCAAGAATTTTTTAAAAACAGTTTTTTTAATATGATGCGCTGGATTATATTAGTTGGTAATATGAATGTTTGTAATTAAAGCAATATTTTTATCACAGTTAAGAGGAACGTTTAGTACAAAAGCAGAGCTCACGAGGGTTTATTGCTTTTTTTAATAACAAGAATATAATAAAATACACCGGTGTTTAATAAGTTAGGGATTATGTATTATATTATATGTATTATATTATATGTATTATATACTGGCTGCCTGCCTTGAATGTAGCTCATCCAATCAGATCTCAGGTAGTTGGAAATGGAGAATTTTGAGAGTTCTGTGGATCTTATGACATTGTAAATGTGGTTCATTTAAAGAGTGAATATAAGCAACAGAAGCTATTTTGTCTCAGGACGATGGTTCTGTCTCTGTGCTGTTAAAATGGCTTCTTCCAGCATTTTGTTGCCAGTATTTATCTGTGCGTGGTTTTTCCTTTGGCCGGATTCTTGTATTTCCTTCTGTCATTTCCTCAGAATATGTAGCGTGCTGTTGTGCTTTTTTTGTTATTTTGCCTGAAGGAGAGACTCGGAGACGAAACGAGAGAGTGATATCGCTTCCAGCAGAACTTGAAAAAGACTCGCACCCCTCCTGGGGATCTCTGCCTGGAAGCCGCTGTCTTTAGGAAGGTCAGGGGCCGGTGTCAGACTTACCCCGCAGCGTCATGTAATTTCTTCACATGATCTGTTGTCTCTCGCTGTGTGATGTGTGTCCTGTCAAACTTGCCTGTGTGGTGTGTGTGATTTACAGATGGAAACATCTGAGATTCAACTTTCAACATTTGCATGATTTCCACGGATTATAATTATTTAAAACTTAAATGGAGTTCCCATCTGTTCTGGGCTAATATTGGCTGATCTTTCTTGGAAAACAGTTTGGATCAAAAGTATTTTATCAGTAATAAAATAAACATATTAAAGATGCTTACTTAGTGATCAACTCTGTTTGCAGCTAAATGTATAATAAAGTAAATGGAAAACTTTTAATGATTTTAACGACTGTGTATTTGGTGCACCTGAAATGGTAATCCTGTACTGTATATAAGATACAGACCACTGTGTGACAGATCTCAGATCTGAGGAGAAGAGATTTATGACAGACAACAAGCTATTACAGGGCTCAACATAACGGACCAATCAGAGAGAGGAAATGGACTGGAAACTCTGTTCTTCATGCTGGAGTGATTTATCCTTCAGAGAGAAAGGCCTCCACATAGTCTTCAGCCTGACTGATCTGGGATCAGTAGAGAAATTGTGACATCATACCTTCTTCGTTTTTACCAAGACATATGTGATCATGGTGAACTGATCTGGGAGCAGTCAGGAAAACACAATGACATGTATCTTACATAGCCAGAGTCCACAGATCAGAACCCTTATAATAAATCGAAATGCCATGATGGTACCATTCACATACATATATACTGTATACTATGTGTGTGTGTGTGTGTGTGTATGTGTATATATATATATATGAATGCTTTAACCATAAAACAAAAGAGTAGTTCGTTTCCTGTGTTTCTTAGAGGACATTGAGCAAAATGGGTACAAATGTATTTTTTTCCTGCCTCCATTTATTTTAATTTCAGATTTGTGCCCAGGGATGGTCCAGGCGTTTCTTCACTGAAACATTTGAATAACACTAGACAGAATATACAGGCCTGCTTCCTCTAACCAAGAATTACATCAAATCTTTTCCTGAATGACTTTTTGGGCTTTTTTCTTTAATAATTGTTCCCCCCATTTTTTCCATTTGTGTCTCATTTCCTGTTTTGCCACTGGCTTTTTCATTCTCTTTTATTTTCTCCAGAGATATTCGTGCATTGACAGAGTTCAGCCCAGGGGTGTAGTGTGGTCTCCCGGTGCCTCACCCTGCTCAAGGTTGCTCTGAAGAGCTTGTGTCTGCTTTCCCATAATCCTGTGCGACCAGCTCGCCGGGAGCCGTTTAAAATGGTCATCGGCACTGAACACCTAGTTCTCCTCTCCAAATCACTGACCTCATTAAACCGAGGTTGGTGTAGTCTAGTAGTTAAGACTCTGGGCTGGTAACCAAAAGGTTGCAGGTTCGAACCCTGCAGGTTTGATCCCTAAATTATACCTATTGTGCCCTTGAAGATACATAACCTGAAGTTCCTCTAGGGGGGATAGGCTTTGTAATAAGTGTACTACTGTATTAGTCAGGTGACAGTGCCCGCTACTCTCAGCTTACAAGGAACATTCTCAGAACGTTGCCTAAAAGTTCTGTTAGTTATCAAAAAGTTCTTGCAGTAATGCTAGTAGAACATTTTTAACGTTATATCATCAAAGACATTTACTCATATGCTGTATATATTGGTATATACTGTATGCACACCCTAGTATATTTCTGTAAAGGCTGTAGTGTATCTCTCTATCAAATACTTCATTTTTTCTCAGGACAACCATATATATATATTTTTTTATTTCATATATTTTGTTCTCTTATTTTTTAATGTTTCTTTTGAAAGGTTGTGCACTTTATAGCATCTTCAGAATAGGGTAATTTGAAGCCTTATTTCAGTAAGAGGCAAGAGCTCATTTATTTACTGTTTTTTAGATGTTTTCCCCCTCTTGCTTCTTAGAACTTATGTCTTAACTTCTAAAGTGTCTCTCCCACAAGTTTTGGCACATTCCCTTTAACAGCTCTTATGCCAAACTCCACTTTTACAGAATTCTGTCTCCTAGAGGCAAACAGAGGCCCACGTGTGTCTCCTGAACATCAAAACTGTTCACACCTCCTCGCTCCTCCTCGCTCCTCCTCTCTCCTCCTCTCTCCTCCAGATCTGGAGGTTTCACAACCGCTGTCTCTGCGTTGCGTGAGGTGGGGAGGTCTTCATAATCCCGGTGGAGGGCATGAAAACAAACATTAAGAGCTTGTAAACCAACTCAAGATTGAACCCAGAGGCCTTTGAGAGGCAATGAGGTCATATCCTGTGAGGCTTAGCTTGGATGAAACTGTGAGGTGGAATGTCAAAGAAATGTTAAGATGTTTTTATACTGCATGTATAGATCATGTATAGTCATGAAATTAGACACAGAAGGTCCTATTTTACATTGATTTTACTACAGTAGAAGTAAAATTTACTTGTTGTAGCTTGACTACATGTGCAAATAGGTCTTGAAGCTTGTATTTGTAATATAAATTTAAATCTCTTAAACTTTCTTTTATGTCACCAAGCCTTCTTACTTTTTAGCCCCTCCCATACAACCACAGGCTCCGTTTTAGTATGTAACAGGCACTTTTATTATCCAATCAATTGCTGATTAATGAAATTAAGTCCCACCCTCATTTTTTAGCTCTTTGAAAAACCACGTTTCCCTAAAACAGAGGACAAATGGATTAAAATGGCATTTCATATAAACTTCAACTCACACATCAGATATATTCAGATATATGTAGCCAAACTACACACAAAATTCAGGAGGTAAATCTGGATTTATGAAGTATTTGTTGTAATGGTTTTACAGTAAACATTCTCTGTGGAACTGATAGACTTTCATCGCACACCCTTCATTTATAATCAGTGCACACGCAAAATCTAGATATTCAATTTAGATTAAACCGTGCGGGAAAACTCATTAACATGACTTCATAACTGTCAGGTTTCGATGGAGTGTGTGTGTTAAACCATGTGCTCTGTCAGTGGATCTGTGTGTGAGAATGAGCATGACAGAACTGCTTTATGCATGTTTGTGTGGTCAAAAGACGTTTTGAGGTTAATAATCTGTGTTTTTTAGACCCTGTTGGACTGAGGTCGTATGGTCATTTTTGTGGATTTATTTTTAATGTAAATCTAACATCATATGTTATTATTTGGTGATAGTTTATGAAGATGCTGTCTTAAAAACTTATCTGTGGTTGAATGATCTTTTTCAAAATATATTTATGTACATATATTGATTATTTTACTGTGGTTTACACAATTAATTTAGTTTGGAACTTTAAAGAGCTGTTAAAATTATTTTAGGTTGTAAAAATGTTTCCCTTAAGTAACAAAAATGTAAAAAGAATCATTTTGCATGTTCTTGGGACACTCAAAAGTTTTTAAGACGTATTAATATTGTGTAATGTTTTGATTATATGATATATAAAAAGGTTCCTCTAACATTACTGCAAGAACCTTTTTGATAATGTTGAGAAAACTTTAGAGGATGTTAACCAACGTTGTGAAAACGTTCGTTGTTAGAAGGGATAAGATTAAGTTTCACACTGCTGTTATTGTTTAGAGATCAGGAAGTATGAAAATTATTCTGCAGTATCAACTTCAAGCATTCAGTACCTGCACAGAAATATCTGTCACCATATTAACACTTTTTGGATTCTGTTGTGTCTGTCGTAGTGTCTCAAATGACATTGATGTGCCCTATGTAGTGTAAAGGTAATCACAGCCGCCCGTGACCTCACTAACCTTGTGAAACCGATCTCAGAGTGACTTGAGATTCTTCATTTACACGAGTGGCTATCATAACCTCACCGTACATTACACTCAGGGCTGCTTTTCCACCCAGTAGATTGGTTATTGATTTCTGTTTTTCTCCCGCCTGTACCGCTCACTGACCAATTTTGTTCACCCCTCCCCTCCGAACCGGCCGTCGCTCGAACCGACCGTACCGTCTGTTTCTGACTGCTGGCCTATCGCATGACGTATGCTAAAAATAATTCGCTCTGTCATCCCGCGGGCCGTTTGCTCATAAATAACGATTATTACAGAAGTCAGCCCATTGAGCTCTGTAAAGCAATATTTTCTGAAGTATTTATTTCAGCTTTTTTCTGGACTGCTCTCATTTATCATGAGCCGAGCAGGTAACAGCTCTCAAAGACGACAACAGAAGCAGTCCAGCGATATTCGGCTCTCAGAAATTGTTGTCCCCTCGACGTCGGCCCTGTTTTAGGCTCAGATCCAACGTGAAATAGAAAACGGCATTTTCTCGTGCCACTCTGGTGTGTAGTGAGTGAAACTAATGGCTGAGGTTTTGTTTTGGGGGACGTACAGTTTGAAGGTAATGTCCTGAGAGGAATCAGTTTTTCTCATTAGTGTCTGGGGACAGACAGACCTCTGAGTGTTCTGAACCGTCTGTGACTGGACTCTCATGTCTGGGAATTAGATGCCTCTTATTGCTAAAATGAATAAAAAAGCTAAAATCAGAAGTCTAAGTGCTGTGGCTGTGACAAGGTGTCAGGCCAGCAAATGAATATGTGAATGTGTTTAAAAAAAGTGTTGATAGCGGATGGTGGTGTAAATACTGCAATACTGGGCCTGTCTGTCTGTCTAAAGTTTCTTTTTCTGTCTGTTTTGTGCTTTCTTTATCTCTGTAGTTTGAAAAACAGAACTGAAGGAAGATTGAGTTTTGCCATGTGGTGTTTTATCTTATGGGACAGTAAACAGTGACCTTTCCCCCAGAATATGATTCTGAAATAATTAGAAATGATGTCATCTTTATTCACAGGCCAGACATCAGGACATCTGTGAGATCTGAGGACGTTTCTGACATTTAACTTGAAAAATCACATTTAAAACCTGCATCCAAGATAAATCTACAGTCACAAACATTTAGAAGCATCTGATGTATTTATTTGTTTTTCTCCTGCTTCCAGGTTACATTTTATGATGATGTTTTTATCATTGTTTTTAATCTGTGTGTATAATCTTGATTGTGGTTTACGTAGAGGGGCTCAAATCTGTATAATAGGAGATAAAGTTCTAATAATAATTCAGAATTTAAGAAATTCTATTATTCTAAAAAGTGTTGGAAGTAATTAGGAGAGATACCGGAATGTTGTAAGGAATGTTGTAAGGACATTTTGACGTGTTTTTGTGATAGGATAGATTTTTTTCCTGAAGTTAGATGTTTCTAGGGCATACGGCTGAAATCGTCCCCTGGTAAATTCTCTCACATCTCAGTTTGACACGCAGTGTGGGCCCAAAACAACAACATGAGCCCTGGCATGCTAATTAACTGCTGAATTCTCTTTCTAATTGGCTGTTCAATAAAACATGAGGACGGCTCTTAATGAGACGGAACGATCATTAGTAAAAAGCTGATTACATTGTGTTGATTAATACAATTACTAATGACCAGCAATGTGGGAAGACTTTCAGATGTGCAGAATACAGGAAGAGATGAACGCTTTGAAATGTAATGACCGGCTATTTTTGCAGCCAGCACAGTTAGCTAAACATCAACTATTGTAACACGTTCCAAATAAAACAATATTGCAACATAACTGTGATATGTGAACTGTACCAATATATTGTAAATATTGGCAGTCTGTAGTTGCATTTTAAAATGTGACAAAAGCAATCCAAGTGTTGGGGTGACAGGTAACGTTGGCTAACATTTTCTTAAAGTTCTCTCAAGTTAACAAAAACTTTCTGTCTGTAACATTAGTAGAAAGTTTTTAACTATTATATATATCAAAACCATTTTTCACTGTTATTCTTAAGTTAGTGGAACATTTTAAAAACGTTACAGAATTAAAATAAAAAACATTTAAGCAGCATTCTTAAAACCAAGCAATAACGTTAATACTTTCAGAATAAAACTTTTAAATAAAAAACTTTAAAAGTAAAGTTTTTGGGTTTTGTTATGTAATGGAAACATCAGGGCAACTTGGATTTGTGCTTTTTGAGACCATGTAACTATTTGTTTTGACTTCCTTTAGAGAGATTTAGTTCCTAATTTGGGAACCGTATGTCCACATACAAAAAGCTTTAAAATGTTGTTATGTCAGTCGTACATCTCAGCAAGACGCATTTAGTTTAACGCGACGTTCTTTCAACACACATTAGCACAACAGCTCACAGCGATCTGTGACTGACAGTCAGGCCTCTAAACTTCACTTTACCACGCGAATGGCTGTTAGCACTCACCTTTCATTCATCTGCAGACATCTCTGAATTACAGTATACAGTCTGGCCTCATTATATTCATGTCCTTGGCACAGCGATTGCACCTTGAAGAGCATGTCATGCTAAAGTAGTTTTAATGGAGCTTAATCTATCTAAAGATGCTTAGCTTGCTAGCGCTGAACCGTTCATAGCAAAGATGCTAGTCTTCGCTCAGACAGAGGAAGTATGGATATGTGTATTCATAATTCATGTTGTTGTCTGGTATTATTGATTGTACGTTATGGAAAAAGACTCTTCAACATAAAAGTCAAGGAAGTTTAGTTGAAAACTGAAGAGGAGAGTCAGCTGAGAAATGAGTTATAATTCCATCTGTGCTTTCTGAACTCATTTTGGGCTGTTTTTATATTTTCTTGACAGAACAAACTCCCACATGTGTCTCTGAATTGTCTTTTTGAATGAACCCAGCAAACAACTTTAAGTTGTGGGAACATGTTCCTAACATTTCTATTAGTAGAAATAGTAACAAAATTGACAGAAATGTTTTGGAAAGTTCTCTGAACGTTCAGGTTTTTAGACATTGTACTACTGTTACTGTTATAAGAATGGTAAATTTGTTTTACATTCTGAAACGTTTTTAAAACGTTTCACTAACAACTTAAGAATAACATTTTTGATATATCATTTAATATATCATTACTGAACTTTTTTGAACATTTTGAGAGAAATGTTAGAGAATGTTAGCCAGTGTTCTGAGAACGTTCCCTGTTAGCTGGAAAGCCAGAGTCTAAAGTGAAGCCCTTATGTACTTAGACAAAGCATATGATATAAATACACTAAAAGAAATGGTCAGTTGATAAGTGATGCCAAAGCCAAAAAGGTTAGAGTTTCATTTATCTCATACAATATTTATGACTCGCTCATCAATATTTAAAGCTGCATTGTGTATTTTAAACCTTTATGAAGACTTCAGTTTAGTGTAAACACACTTAGGGATTGAATTTGAAATGCTCATATGTACTTTTCCATAAAAGATTCATAACTGTTTGTTGGGGATATATTTGTATTGGCATGTATATTTAACAGTCGTTTTATAAGATTTACAACCACCTTGATCAAACTTCACAACCTCTAAAGTTCTTCTTGGGCCAGTTGTCCACAGAATTTTATTACAGTGTGGTTTACACCTGAATAGCTTGAGTGTCTCACCCTCTTTCTGGTGGTCTAGCCTTCCTTCAGACCCTAAACTGCATCGGGACACTGTGTTGGGCTGAAGGTACAGTATCCATCCAGCTAGCAGGGAACAT
>JAZGTK010022799.1:0-10155 GCA_036877625.1 Ambastaia sidthimunki | reverse complement strand
TGTGTGTGTGTGTTAGAAAAACACCAGCAAATATAACAGAAGGTATGGCAAACAAACAACGGCAATGATTGTGTTGCAATGAAATTTGCACCCCTTAATTACCGTGATGAAAGAGCTCTGTGCTGTATTGAGCACAGCTTTGTCCAGGAACTCTTTTGCAAGCTGTCAGTTTATATGCTAATTTTCTTCCTGGCATCCAGCTCTGCTGGCTCTAGCATCATAGATCCAATTTATGGGAATCTCAGGCACTTAAAACTATTGGAATGTGGCAGTGCAATGAACATTTAGCAATTAAAATATTTAACTAAAAAAAGTCAAGGTTTGCAATTATTAAAGAAAGTCTGTTTTTTTTTTATTTGTGGCTTTTTTTGTCATCTGTTTTCATAGAATAGTGAAAAAAAATAACTGAAAAAGGTTGAGGGAGCCACAATACAATTTGCTTGATAAATCATTTAAATGAATCATTAATTACTGCCCAAATCTAAGACTCAGACAGTCAAAAACATTGGCATTTGCCACCAGGTGATGTTACCTACTTTCTTTTGCATTTTTCCTTTGCATAATTTTTAAAGACAGACTAAGTCATGATGATAAGCAAAATACTTTACAAAATGTTTTTTAAACCTTATGTGGGAATTAACATTAGGACTAATAAATGTTGTAAGTAGTGCTTTGTGTTATTTCAAGTTCTATTGCATTAGCAAACAAATTAACAAATTAAACCTTATTGTAAGTGTTACCAAAATATTTACTTTTTAAGTCAGCCAGAAGTTGATTATTTATGAATGGCTGGTAACGTCATGAAGTCATTAAAATGTATTGATCAAAAGATATGGAACCACATAATGTTTCTTTAGCATATAATATTAATTCCTGGAATGCTTAGTCCTGACAGACTTTCTCACTTCATCACAAGCTGTAAAAAGCATCTTAATCATTATTTGCCTAAAGGTATTAATACTATCCACATCTTTCAAAATCACTCACCAGTCCCCCTATGTTTCCTCATAGTTTAATAATAAAGTTTCATTGCTAAAAAGTGAGTCATTTGAAAAGCATATATCAGCATGACATTTTTTGAAAGGCATCGTGCACCACTATTACCAGCTGAAACAATTGCAGGATGTGTCTTTCAACTGAGTCCTGAAGCAAAAACTCGTCATTCAGAACATTTCAGAACAAAGAAGGTATCCTCCCTGGTTGGGCTGTGGGTACAGTAGCAGCCTGCAGCAAGCTTTGACTGTTCGCTCCTTTAGGAATCAGAAGGAACAGATCTCCCAGCCACAAAAGAAGGCATTACAGAGACCGTCTTTAGGTGAAGCCTCGAGCTGTAACTACCGTGAAAATTCCTTTCTTTTTCCTCAGTCTTTCTTTCATAGACTTGTCTCACGCACCTTCTCATAGACATACAGATAATATCAAGGCCCTGGATTGTAGCCTTAGCCTTTGCAAGCTGTCAGCTGTGTATTTATGTGTCTGCGTGGATGACAGTAGAGGCCATGATGAACATTGTTCGGCCTCTGGACGACGCCCCATTATCGGACTCCATTATCTTGTCTATCAGGGTGACTGATCTGAGCGTGGAGACTACTGTGTCCCTAGAATCCAGGAGACCGTCTTGTGTCAATTTAGGGGCTGTAAGAATAAGGCGTCCTGTCCAGCAATCCGTCAAGTGAGGGCATCCTTTATTCAGCCACACAAACAAAGCTCAGAGAACCTCACGGCATACTGTTGCCTTCCCATTCGAGGGTGATTACTAGTGTCACGGTAGAAATTGGCGTTGAAGAGGGAATTGTCAGTGTGACCATCAGATAACTGTGAGACTAAGAGAGAAACTTTGAGTCACGGTTAACCCATATCTTTCGCTTCACTAATCCCTCCCAAAAAGAAAAAAGACTTCTATTTAAGCATAGAAGTCCCTGATGCTACATTCTGTTTACCTAATCTGTGCCAAAGTGTAGCTTGAATTTACAAACACATTTGGTTTTGTAAGACACTCGAGTCTTATTATCTCACCTGAATAGATTCATACCATCAAGCACCTTATCTCACTTTGTGATGTCCCATTCTCACGATTAAACCCTTTTGAAAGGACTCCATAAATGAAAGTGCTGTGAAATCTATATTTGAAGAACCTTATTGAGAGGAACCTCTTCAAGTAAACGTTTGGATCAAGCCACTAAATAGCAGGCAGCATATCTCTTCACACTATAATTTTCATTTATTTATTTAGCTTCTTTATAGCTCCTCGTGAGCTTGTAAACACCTCTTCAGTGCTGTCACACATCCAACCGCACTTCCTCATAAGTCAACATTTGGCATGCACAACAACCTGAAGGGTTTTTTTGCTCTACCAATGCTTAATGCGGACATGACCCTGGAATTATCTGCCTGAGCCAAAGACGGACGAACCATGGGATAATGGATCTGCCTTATGACTGCTTGAGGTCATTTTTTGCATCACGCCAAAAGGTCAGGTGTGTTGACAGCACCAATAAAAAGAAATAGATGAGGTATTTGACAACGGGCTTACCCAGCATTGATCGGAACAGGAGTGCTTCTACCTGAGCGAAATAGAGAATCAGTACATGCCCATGTTACTGCATTAGGACATGGTGGATGACATTTCCTGTGACATTTCCTCTTCCTCCATTTTCCACCCAACATGAGAGGAATGTTATACCACTATTAAATTTTATTGTGGGGAAAACATCTAGAAGAAAAAAATATTAGAAGGGTGAATTTGTAAGTTTTGAAGAATATTCAAAATGTTATCTTCCTTCAAAATTTAATGTAATTCCCCAAAAATGTAGACATATTAAGAGAGACATTACTGCCATGGACTGTTAGCTAAACATATGCATAAAGCACACAAAAAATTTAAACACTTCAGGAGTTTCAAAGTTGTCATCTGATTGGTTGAATTCTACAAGATTTCCTGTAGACGCATGTGTCGCATTCCTGAATGGTCTGACCGGAAACATGAACAAAACAAACTGTAATTGGTTGCTTAACAGGTCAGTCCTTAGCCGATGAAAACTGCTACGGAGTTGAGTCCTTCTGTCATCAGTCTGAAGGTCTGGCTATGCGAGTCTGAAAAGGACCTAAGAATTAGCACAAGATTACCAATAACCGTTCCAACAGCAAAGGCTCTAGTAGACTTCAATACAGGGAATCTAATAAATTTACATTTATTCATTTAGCAGACGCTTTTATCCAAAGTGACTTAAAAAGAAAGAACCAACAAGCCAAGACTACAAGGCTACATTTATAAGAAGAAATCACATTCTAATGCAAAAGGGCAGAATGAAGAGAAGGGGTTTTTTATATAAGAACAATGGAGCTTTAGGGCTTAGTCAATACTCAAACTCCTACAATGTAAGGCCCTGAAAGACAGCCTCTATGCATATGCCTAAACTTCAATTGCAAGCCTCCAACCATTGAACCATAATTAGATATATATGGATCAAAGAAAAGCTCTTGAGACTCAGATCTCTGATGAAAGTCTATGTCAACAAAACAAGGATAAAAAAAACGAATAATTGAACTCCCATTGCCACATGCTGCTATCGTTAATGTTCTAATATGTGACACAAGGACCCCGCATGAGTCAAGCTCTGGAAATCAAATTATTCTGCAGCGAGTGCCATTGATGTGAAGTTCATTTGCCTGGGTCTTAGCAACGGCAGATTTTAATCACTCTGACCGGCTGCATGGAGGTACAGCAAATCACTGATTTCATTACACATTACTCTCCGCCTTGTGCTGATTGTCAGGTGAAAGAACAGCAGCACGGTTTCACTTCCTCCGCACATTTGATGCGGCGTGGACGATGCAGTTTTCTGATGAAGCGGAGGTGAGAGAAACATCATAATGTCAATAACTGTTACTGTGAAAATAGTTTAGCTTAAAAAAAGGCGGCATTCTGTCTGCACCGTAGAAGAAAATTAAGGAATTCTTTTTGGTTCTCTCGGCATCAAATTAAGGAATTCTTTTTCCTCTATTTGTCAACGTTAACATTGTTGCTGTAACTCTTTTACAGTGAGTTAACGCTACCCAGTGTAGTCAAATGGCATAATTCATCACACGAGAGTTTATTGTCATATAGTAGATTATTCATGCTTAATCAAATGGCTTTAATTAGTCTTTTCTGCACGTCTGCGCAAAACCGAGACAAAGTGCGCGAGGAAATTCTGAGAAAATTGTCATGGTATAACAACAGCCTGAAGATTAATTCATTGTCTCGGCATTAGAATGACTGAAGCAGTATACATCAATCCCCATACATCTTATAAAAAGCAGTCCGTTGTGCCTATGGACATTGAATGTTGCCTTGGGGAAAATATGTAAAAAGTAGGTCAGCAATAAACATAGGAATCATTTCCTAATTAAAGGCTGTTTCACAGTGATATATCAGTTAGTTTGGACATTTTATGTGTGCTATGCAGAAACCTAAACATATACCAAGGAGCATATGAGTTAAAAACTGGCTATAGCAAGTAAATAAAACAGAGTTACCAACTAACTGGTAACTACTTAAGAAACTGTAACACAATACATGGTTTTATTTAAACTGCAGGAATGAATCTGAATGAAATCCTCTCACTACATCAGATCAAAGACATACAAACCCACTACTAAAGAATTCTTTTGGATTTGTGCATTTTTCACCTCAGTTATTTCAAATCAAATGTTTATCTCTAATGTCTTAACTTTGCTGCAAACTTTGTGTGATATCTGAATACATTTCAAATTGAGCTACCAAAATAAGGAACTAAATCAAAGTATTTTTACATTTTTGCAGTTTTATAAAAACAGAGACTGGATTTCATACATGATGTTGTGAGTGATACAACTGCCTGTGCTGTTTGTCACACATATGTAAGGAAAACCCAACGTGAATTTTTATTCTGGACCAAGCTGTTGACTGCTGGGTATTGCCTGTTTGGTGCTGATCCAGTTGGCAGGTCACGTAGCTATAGTTTTTTGTTTTTTTTTACCAACAAAACAGCTGATAAGGCTGGTGCCTTGCTTGTTAACCTAGTTAATATACAGCATTGGGAGACCAGAACACAAAACACATTTTGGCATTCGTGCCATTCTTTTTAGCAAGAGGCTAAACTTATACAACTACTCACACTCAAACATCAAAGATTCCTGATAGAAACCAAACCCATAAAAACACAGCTGATATTTTTTAAGAGCACAAATTTCAGAATATCCTGATATTAATTTATAGATTTGTGTTTCAATTAGAAAGCAAAATTAGTCACAGTTTGGAGAATAGGAAACTCCAAAAGTCATTCCAAAGTCAACATGTGATGCTTCTGAGATGACCTGCAGCTTTAATGTTTCCAGTGTAAACAATTTTAACCCTTTACAATGCAACACATCAACAGTCATTTCCGGTGTAAATGTAGTGGACATTTCCACTATGTAAATGTCCGCAATAGGTGGGTAATACTAGGAAAAATGCTTCAATAGTAAATACTAAGAAACAACACAATGTGTTGTGTTCATATACACAGTTATAATACTCGTTTTGTAATAAATTTATGCAACCAGGAACTGTAATTGTAATTGGCACCAAGTGGAGTACCAAAATCCCAAAGCTTTTAAAAATAGGATTGGCATAACAACGCAGACCACGACGTAAAATATCTCTTGCTGATTTTTCAGAGCAGTAATTCTTCTCTATCCTCTCCTGCAGATAAGGATGGTTTCCTCTGCATTTCATCAACTGGGGATTTCAGGAGCGTGAAAATGACTTTTTCTAGTTAGCTCACGTTGTTTTTTGTTTTTTAGCTTGCGAACCAGTAATAAAACTTGCTTAAAGTAATGCAGCCACCCATCCCAAAGCAAACAACTGCACACACACACACAGTACAACAACAAAGACCCTCACAAAGCCCACTGCACCAGATCCACAAACATCAAGGAGAGGCCATCCAGTCATTTATACTTTAAGTTAAAGTGAAGGCAGTCCTTCACTATCTCGCTTTTCTAAAGCTACTAGAGGCTTAAGTTGAATTTATTATCCCTCATACTTCCTAAAGCACTGATGTCATCAATGGACAGGCCATGCTGCCGCAATGTCCTTTATCACAAATGGATTGGATTGTGAAAAGTGGGCAATACAAACCAGACTTGGGCCATTATAAAGTTTATAAAGTCATCCAGAAAAGACAAACTTTTTGTTTTCCTTCAAAATTACAGATAACAGATCAATTGTTTATAATAAGATGATAAATATGCATTCAAAATGTAAAGCCAAGAAAGTCCAAGGAAACGGAGTCTAAGGATACGGAAATACAGAGGAGTTGTTACGTATTAACGTCATTATCTGGAATAATGAATTGTGTACTGATGAATCATGCATTAATTAAGTAAATAGGGTCAGATATGATGCCATGTTGTCTGATAAGCATGCGCTGCTTTTTAAACCATGCGTAAATGCATCAGGAAAATGCAGTCAATTTTTGAGGTCTTAAATTCTCTGTTTTCTTGTTGCATTTTCCTGTGTCCAAAGCGCATCTGAATGCAGTGCAGTGGTGATGCTAAGCAGAACTGTATCTGTGGCTTCAAACAGAATCCTTGACTTGCAGCATTGCGTTTGGATGCATCTCTCCTGCGTGCAGCGACAAGCCCCTGCAGAGGGTCTGTAAACAAACCAGCCCGCAGCTGCGGGTTTGGGTAGATACTAGATGCCGCACAGTATACACAAAAGTACATTTTGCAGTGATTAATTTGAGGCAGAGAAGACTGCCACAAAATGGGTTGCAATGCAGCAATGATCCCTGGGGTGGAGACACCGTAGAAGAGAGAAGAGGTTGATGCGTTCATTTCCACTTCTCAGAGCAGGAAAAAATGCCTTTGGGCTCGTGAGGCCACTGACTGCAATACCTGATCCTTATCTGGTGGGCTCCAAGTGGGCAACCAAAACCTTTTCCCCACAGGACAGCTATGTAATTGGATCACAGTGCTGTCGGTTCTACTGGCATATTGAAGTGTGTAAGATAAGCCTGTTGCCACCTCTTTAAAGTGACCGACTTTAAAACCTCAGGCCTGCAAGACAAGGGCAGATTAAAGCCAGTAAAATTAGCAAGAGGTCTCGCTATATGTCCGTGACATTTGTACCATGTCATAGTCAGGCAGCAGTCTGAACCCGTATGAGTGTTTTTTTATAAATTTTTTACATTCGGTTTGGAGCACAAAAGTGGCACCAAATGGAATTGGAAAAATGATGAATTCCTGAACATTTCCGCCCTTGGACAACTGACATTGGTCAGACAAACAGATGGATTATGCCCCAAACTCACATCATTGGTTTCAGTTTTATGTCAAGATGTACCATAGAGCCACTGTAAAAATAGCTAAATTAAAAAAGCAAATGTGACGGAGGGCAGAACTTTGATAGCAGACCGGCTGTTTCTCTGTGAGAGGGACATGGGTCCATGCCAACAGAGAGAGTGAGACAGCTGGTCCTGTCACTGTGTCCAGCCATCCTGCAGTAGGTGCTGAAATTCCAGAGAGGAAAGATTCTTCCAGCTCAAACTAATTACTGAATCTGCGTGCTCTCATTGCAGTGTGAACAGCATGGATGAATACCACATTTCACTTTATTTTGAACTTAACGCTCTGTTCAGGGGTTTTAAATGCACATTTGATTTATAATGCAGAGGTCAAAGTAGTTTCTGTCAAATGTCATTCTCCTCTGAAATGTGTGGTGGGTGAGTCTTACTGTATTTGTGGGATAAAAATCCGCCAAAAATGTCTCCATGTTCATATTTCACCTCAAAATCAAAACTTAAATATTAAAATATTGAAAAAATAAACACAAAATATATGACATTATTTAATGACTATTACCCTAGGAATTACTATTATTGAAATACAGAAAAAGTAGTTCAATAAATAGTTCAAGTACTAGTATATAGTATGAGTTTGGTGATATAGTACTTAGTGCTGGTACAGTACTAGCATCAGTTTAGTGGTTTAAATATTAGCATTAGTACAGTTTAAATGAACTTCATAACCTGTTTTTGTGAGATTCACACCTAAACTTTAGCAGTTTAGTCTAATAAAAGAACCATTGTAATTGTTTCCAAAAGCAACTTGACTATGATAAATCACAGCTAACCAACTGCCAGATGATTCGGGAACCTCCTGCCATGACGCATGCTGTGGTTGCTAGCCAGAGACAGGTCTGAGGGTATATGTACCAATCACGAGATGCGTACCAATAACCTGCTGAGCATGCTAAAACCTCCGCAAATGCACCACTGCACCATACAATGCGTTCTCCAGACACAACCAGACACCTCCAAGATGTGACTGACACGACGGAGAGGTTTAAGGATAAAAAGTGGAACAGAAAAACTGTGGTGGAATGAGACAGGCAGAAATGTGAAGGACAGACATCCTGCCAAAAATTTGTGTCATCAGTGAACCATGAGGAGCACAGAACGCTGGCAAGACTGACCACTGAGAACACACTGTAGCCACAGCGTGTATTTTAGGAAACAGGCATCACACCCCAATGAGAATGTTTCCATCTATGAAATACAAACTAAATAGAGCATAGCTGTCTGCACACACAAACCAACATTTACGGTATACCTTCACAGAGAAACTACATGTTATATTTAAGGTATGTTGTACATAAGTAAGTATACATAAGTATTTTAGTTTGGTAGTATGGCACTAATATTGACGCATTACTAGTATTAAAGAAAGTGAAAGTGACATGTTTTTGTCAGATATGGTAATCCATACTCAAAATGTGACCTCTGCATTTAACCAATCACTGGTGTGGAGTGAACACACACTGCAAGTCCTAAACACATACATACCCAGACCTGAGTTGCTACCAGCCGGAACTGGAATCGAACCAGCAACCTTCTGATTGCAAGCCCAACTCACTAACCAGTAGGCCACAACTGCCCCAAGTATTGGTACTCATTTAGTATTGGTATTCGGTTTAGTGGTATAGCACTATGGTTCATGCTATAGGTTTATAAACAACACTTTCTTTTTTAACCTTTAGGAAATTTAATGCATTATAGTGCATAGTAATAAACCCCCAATGGTGTCAATTTAAACCGCCACTGCATTATATGCAGCATTCATGTATATGCATGAAATGCACAATATGCATTTTTTTTACCCAGAGGGTTATATAATACAGCCAGTCATCTCTGTTGCTGTTTATTCCACCCCTAGCTGGTTTTATTGTTTTTAACCCTCCTTTCCCATCCACTGCCATATAATGAGGTTTGGAAGTATTGAATAACGCATGATATGAACATTATCTGCATCTTCATCTCAGGACGCAAATGGCAGCAACCCTGGCAGATCCGACATGTTATTGATGACACAATATCACTTCATAATAGCAGCGCAGTTAAGAGATCATCACAGCTTTCACTCTGAAAATGGTGTCGCACTTAAAAGATAAGGCAAACAAACACAATCCCTTCCCAACAGCCCCTGAGGGGAACATTAGAGCTATGAGGCATAGCAATGCACTAGTTACTGATGCGCTGTGTTCAGTTTACTTACACTGTCCCGTAGTTTAAGCCTTCTGACTCGGTAACCCAGAAATCGAGTTAAACTGTTTTGCAATTCCGCAGCATGTGTTAAGACGCTTAGAGCAAATGGACTATAACAATTAAGGGCGTTATGGTGTATTACACAAATTTGGAACAACAGACTCTCTTGATTTTTAGTTCTCAAAGGTTAAATAGCCAGCCAGCCGCTTCTTTTTAACCTCATGCTCGGGTTTGCACCTTACACCATCTGCCAACTGCACTCCTGTAATTTTTTATTAAATATACTTTAATAAGTCCTTAAAGCCTGAATGCAAAAACATGCTTTGTTGACGTTCATAATACGCTGCAACCTGGTGCAAAGAGTGTCTGACTGAACCTGCCTGATCCCTGAAGTCATTATAGTAAGTGAAGTGAAGTAAATTTGGCAGCAATTAATCACAAGGCGAACGTTTCTCCACCTCACACATTTATTCGGTTCTTAACAGCAGCAAAATTTATGCCAGATCCTCCCATATCAACACGCTTTCCTTTTCTGTCCGCTGAGTGTAAACTTGTCAGACCTGGCAGAACATTCTTCGCTTAAGCATCAAAGTTTTATAGTTTT
>JAZGTK010022798.1:0-10155 GCA_036877625.1 Ambastaia sidthimunki | reverse complement strand
GATGGCAGGAGGGTGAAGAGTGTGTGTAAGGGATGTGTGGGGTCAGCCACAATGCTGGTGGCTTTGCGGGTGCAGTGTGTGGTGTAGATGTCCGTCAGGGGGGGTTAAAGAGATTCCGATGATCTTCTCAGCTGTCCTCACTATCCGCTGTAGGGTCTTGCGGTCGGAGACGGTGCAGTTCCCATACCAGACAGTGATGCAGCTGCTCAGGATGCTCTCGATAGTCCCTCTGTAGAACGTGGTAAGGATGGGGGGAGGGAGATGTGCTTTCCTCAGCCTTCGCAGAAAGTAAATTTACGTGGTAAAATACTTTACAGAATGATGTCTATATAATGCAGATGTCTACTTAACGCAGTGTTGTTCCTAAACTGTTGGATTATTTGCTCATGCAGTTGTTAACAAAGTGGTGAACCGCATCCTTGCTTGTGAATGACTGAGCCTTTAGGGGATCCTCCTTTTATACCCAATCATGATGCTTACCTTTTTCCAGTTAACTTGTTCACCTGTGGAATGTTTCAAACAGGTGATTTTGGAGCATTCCCCAACTTTCCCAGTCTTTTGTTGCCCCTGTCCCAGCTCTTTTGGAACGTGTTGCAGGCATCAATTTAAAATGAGTGAATATTCGCAAGAGACAATAAAGTTTATCAGTTTAAACATTGCATATCTTGTCTTTGTGGTGTTTTTAATTAAATATGGGTCAACAAGGATTTGCAGGTCATTGTATTCTGTTTTAATTTACATTTTACACAACGTCCCAACTTCATTGGAATTGGGGTTTGTATATATAGTTATGGTCATTTTAGTCATTTTACTGAGAAATCATTTTACAGAGATTGCTGAACGGATTTTTAGTTTCATGAAATGTGTCAAACTTTTGAATTAATTGACTTAAAAGATGTATATGTATTAGTGTACAAATGTCTCCAGACAGGGTGTTTGGATGTTATCATACTGGCAAGTTGTACTCTATGCAAGCGATCTAAAGTAAATTAAATATTTAATAGCAGAGCAAAACTGAAAAAAAAAAATCATATTTACTTCAAAATCTCAGGCTAGGAAATCTGATTTTCTTTTTCAATTTTTAAATATTTACTGTTTAGTTCAGAAAAAAAAATCATCAGTGTTTAGTGTATAAGGTGATTTGCGATCTCCTGCTTACATCACAGCTACAGTGGCATTTGTCACAGAAGTGCCAATATTAGCATCCATGATGACTGGCACTGCAGACTTGACCTCTACAATTTAAATTGAAAAATAACTTAATATAACACTCAACTTCTTATTGTATTATTTTTTTGTATTATTTTTTTGTGTTGTAATTTGTAAATTTATGAGTTTAGGACCATACAATGTGTCCTAAACCAATCCATATGTTTTGTCAAGTAATTTGGTATTTTGTTCTAATTTCTTTTCATTTCTTTTGGTATTTTGTGGTGCTTTTCAGCCATTATACATTATAAAATGTTCTCATGTCCAGATCACACCATGCTGGCCACAATGGAGGAGGACGCACTTAACTAGAACAGTAACCAGGATTCCATTGACTAGTCCAGCTACTGCATTGTCTAAGAAGATATCATCAGCTGCCTTTCCTGGGCACAATTACAAAAACACCCAGCTATGCTATTTGGTGTCCACATCACATATTTCTTTTTAAAGATAAGACGTATCTATTAAAAAATTAACCCTGTAAACTGGGACATGCTTTGATATAGTGGCATTAGTTTGCAGTAATTTGGTTTAACGGCCACCTTCAACCTACAAAAGATCAACTTTTTCCACCCTTAATCTATTTGATATTTAAGTGATTCGTAAAATAATTTAAAATTCTACAATATAATGTAGTATTGTTATATAATTTAGCATACTACATAATGGCATAGTATAGTAAACAAAATTCACGGTGGATGTCAGAACTCAAAGAACATTCTGCAGGGGAACATCAGAAAAAGACTGCGGTTAAGCCAGCTGCTCTTTCTGAAACCACGGTTAATCTAGCCGCTCGTGCAATTTCAGAGCAGGGCTTTTAGACACTTAGCAGTAATAACACAGAAAGCGCGATCTTGCGAGCTCCTACGTAACCAAAGCAACTCAACTTTTATATAAACTAATCATATTGATGAACTTTCAGTATAACTGAATAAGTAGAATCAGTATAACTGAACCAGGAGGGAATTTGATTCCTTATAAAATGGACATTTGAAATTGGTAGTTGACAAAACTCAGTTTAGACTGAGCTCCTCTATGCTCACAATAAGGATCAATTAATTCTACTGTACAATTTTTAAATAATTCCTCTTCAAACTCACAAGATCTGTCAATATAATTGAACCAGAACGCTTTTGATTCATTGTTAAAAGGACATTTCAAATTGGTAGGTGTAAGGCGGATGACACATACGCACTTGCAGAATCCATTTGCAGAGGTGTTTTATTAACAATATCAATAACAGCAGGCAAAAGCATAATCATGAAACAGGCAGGGGTCGGGGCAGGCAGCAGACAGGCAGAACGGTAAACAGGCAATGGTCAGGGCAGGCAGCAATCAAACAATGGTCATACACAGATAAAGCAATCCAACCTGGCAAACGAATCCAAAACAGTAATCCAACAATCCAAACAGGTAAGCAAACAAGGTAATAACAGGCAGGCAGGCAGATATAAACGCTTGGTATGAAGGGAAATCCACAGGCAATACTTCGCAGTGAGCATGTGTGGGCTTCCTCTGCTGGCGTGGCGGTTCAAGGCGTGGCGTTACAGAATCCCCCCCTCTACGAGCGCCTCCTGGTGCTTTACGTGGACGTGCCCGTGGTTGTGGTGCTGGACAATCGGGTCTGGCTCTTTGGAACTCCTCCGTGAGTGCAGGATCAAGGATGTCTTGAGCGGCCACCCGGGACCTCTCCTCTGGGCTGTATCCCTTCCAGTCCACCAAATATTGTAGCTGGCCCCCTCTTCGTCTGGAATCTAGCAAAGAGCTCACCCTATATGCTGGAGTTCCATCAATGTCCAGAGGTGGTGGTGGCTCTTGCGCATCCATCCGGGGGCCAGCAGGCGGGTGGACCGGTTTTAGAAGGGAAACATGAAAGGAAGGAGAGATCCTATAATTAGCAGGAAGCTCAAGTGTGTAGGTCACATCATTGACTTGACGTAATATCTTAAATGGACCTACGTACCTTGGACTGAGCTTCCTGCAGGGTAGCCGCAGTTTCAAGTCTCTTGTGGAAAGCCAGACCCTTTGTCCAGGTTGGTACTGAGAGTGTGGGCGTCGTCTTCTGTTTGCTTGAATTTCTTGCCTTCTTATGGCTTGTTGCAGGTGAACGTGAGCATTGTCCCACACCCTCTCACTTCTCCTGATCCAATCATCCACTGTGGGCACGGTTGAGGGTTCTCCTGACCATGGGAACAGGGGGGGTTGATAGCCTAGGACACACTGAAAGGGGGTCAAGCCAGTCGAAGAATGTGTCAAAGAGTTCTGAGCATATTCTGACCATGGCAGGAACTCCACCCAGCGATGTTGCTCTCGGCTGCAATAGCTCCTCAGGTACCTCCCAATTTCTTGATTTAAACGCTCTACTTGGCCGTTGGACTATGAATGATAACCTGAAGTTAGACATTGATATCTAAGTGTTTGCAAAATGCCCGCCACACTTGAGACATGAATTGGCTGCCTCTATCTGAAACAATGTCTTCAGGTATGCCAAAATTTCTGAACACATGTTGGAAAACTGCTTGGGCTGTCTCTATAGCCGTGGGTAGACCTTTCATGGATATGAGCCTGCAAGCTTTGGAGAAACGGTCAATTACAACAAGTATAGTTGTGTATCCATCAGATGGGGGCAAGTCAGTTACAAAATCAATAGATAAGTGAGACCATGGACGTTGTGGATATGAAATGGGTAAAGGGCATGAGTAAACCAGACGGAAGTTCTTTCGGTGTTTTAGACTGCGCACATACTTGACATGATTTAACATAGTTTGTGTACCCATTGCATGACTCTGGGGCGTAATTCTGGTGGGACGTAAACCTTGCTGGGGGGGCATTCTGCTGGAGGTGGGGTGTTTCCATTGATTCGTTGGATTTCATCCATTATGTTCCAAGAGATGGCTGCCAGTACAACTGTGGGAGGTAGAATTGGTTCTTGTGATGCATGATCAATTGAGGGGTCATACCTTTTTGACAGAGCATCCGCATTTTCCATTCTTGCTCCCGGGCCTGTAGGTAACAGTAAACTGAAATTGAGTGAAAAACAATGCCCACCTTGCTTGCCTGGGATTTAATCTTTTTGCTCCCTTAATGTACTCAAGATTTTTGTGATCTGTGATGACTTGAAAGGTCATCTACCTGGTGAACCGTGGCGTTGTGATAGGACTGCTCCAATCCCACAATTTGAGGCATCAACTTTCACTACGAAGGGTTGCTCTGGGTCAGGATGTTTCAATATAGGAGCCGTGGTGAAACTGGTCTTGAGACGCTGGAAAGCTGTGCTTGCTTCTGCGTTCCACATCAACTTTTTTGGTTTTCCTTTGAGTAATGAGGTTAGAGGTGCTGCAAATAAAATGATGATAGAAATTGGCAAAACCAAGAAATCTCTGTAGATCCTTTACTGTTTGTGGCTGTGGCCATTCAGCGACTGCTCTCACCTTAGTGTCATCCATTTCAACTCCCTGATGGCTGATGTTATAACCCAGGAATGATGTCTGCCGTATGTGGAATTCGCATTTCTCTGCCTTGACGTATAGTTGATTCTCGAGCAAGCGTGACAATACCATCTTGACCTGTTGAATATGTTCAGTTTCTGTCTTGGAGAAGATTAGAGGTTTTCTTGGTCTTGTGTGGGCATGTGAGGCTACGGTGGCCTGATTCACCGCAGTAAAAGCAGAGGTTATGTTGAAACCTGCGAGATCTCTCTTCATTGGACAGCCTGGTGAGTCCTATTTGCATGGGTTCAACAGCTTGTGGATGAACATTCAGACTTTTCTTATAGATTGCCAGTAACGCCATATCATTCCATCCAGACTGCGCAGCTAAGATGCGAAAGGAGACAGCATAATCAGCAGCAGATTGATTACCTTGATTGGCTTAAAGAAGTTGTGTTGAAATATCTTTGCCCCCCGCAGGGTATTTGAAGACTTCTCTGAGTTGTTGAACAAACTTAGTTGTTTTTATTGAAACATCTCAGCATCTTTGCTTTGTGGTCAACAGGGCACACATCTGCACAATCTGAAAGGGGGTAGATTAGAATATCATCAATATAGGAAATGACACAATAGTTGAGTAAGTCTTTGAATATTTCATTAATGAAAGACTGAAAGACAGCTGGGGCATTAGCTAGACCATAGGGCATTACCAGATATTCATAGTGACCTTGTGATGTGATGAAGGCTGTTTTCCATTCATCCCCTGCCTTGATGCGTACCAGGTTGTATGCACTTCTCAGATCTAACTTTGTGTATATTTTGGCTTCACTGAGTTGTTCTAGCGCTGAGAGCACTAAAGGGAGGGGATATCGGAACTTAACTGTGACATTATTTAACCCTCTGTAGTCTATACAAGGTCTGAGACCACCATCTTTTTTCTCTACAAAGAAAAAGCCTACTGCTGCTGGGGATGTACAGGGACGAATAAATCCTGAACTTAATGCTTCTTCAATATACTCCTCCATGGCTTTAGCCTCATTGCGTGCTAGCGGGTAGACCTTACTTTTGGGAGGCATGGCGTTGGGCAGGAGGTCAATTGCACAATCCCATTCTCTATGAGGGGGCAGTTGTGCTGCTTTCGTCTTGCTGAAGACTTCCTGGAAAGAGGCATAACATTCAGGTATATGAGTTACTGCTTTAGTTTCTGGGCTTTCAATACTGGTAGTGAGGCATGGCTTGGGTACAGGTACATTGAGACAGTTAGCATGACAATGGGTAGACCAAGAAACAACTTCATTGTTCTGCCAAGAAATCATGGGGTTATGGAGAGCAAGCCATGGATATCCCAAAATGATCTCGTACCTAGGTGCTGGAATGACATAAAATGAAATAATTTCAGTATGGAAGAGTCCAATTTTTAACTGAACCGGAATGGTTTGTTGAGTGATGCCTGTACCAATGGGTGTATCGTTTACTGCATTCACCTTAATGGGGGGAACACAAGAAGTAGTGGGAATATTGTATTTTGTGACAATGTCTTGATTAATAAAGTTCAGAGCAGCCCCAGAGTCTAGCAGTGCTGTAAAATATACACGATTAGCTGTTGCAGATAGTTGTACTGGTAACTTGAATGATTTAGTTGGTAGTACATTTTCACTCACCCTATAGCTGGGGTTGGAGGTTTTCTTGGTCTTGTGTGGGCATGTGAGGCTACGGTGGCCTGATTCACCGCAGTAAAAGCAGAGGTTATGTTGAAACCTGCGAGATCTCTCTTCATTGGACAGCCTGGTGAGTCCTATTTTCATGGGTTCAACAGCTTGTGGATGAACATTCAGACTTTTCTTATAGATTGCCAGTAACGCCATATCATTCCATCCAGACTGCGCAGCTAAGATGCGAAAGTAGATAATCAGCAGCAGATTGATTACCTTAATTGGCTTGAAGAAGTTGTGTTGAAATATCTTTGCCCCCGCAGGGTATTCGAAGACTTCTCTGAGTTGTTGAACAAACTTAGTTGTTTTCATTGAAACATCTCAGCATCTTTGCTTTGTGGTCAACAGGGCACACATCTGCACAATCTGTAAACAGAGTCATGTATTACCAGATAATTCCTTACTACGGCTCAACAAATATAGAAAATATTATAATATAAGAAATACAAGAAATACAAGCAACTAAGGCAGACTTGGCTCATCACTGAATTAAAAAAGCCTCCTGGTTCAATTATATTGACAGATCTTGTGAGTTTGAAGAGGAATTACTTTTAAAAATGTACAGTACAAATTAATTCATCTTTATTGTGAACTTAGAGGAGCTAAGTATGAACTGGTCTCAGTTAGTTTTGTCATCTCTACCAATGTGAAATGTCCATTTTATAAGGAATCAAAATAGCCTCCTGGTTCAGTTATATTGATTGATTCACTTATATAAAAGTTCATCAATATGATTAGTTTATATAAAAGTTAAGTTGCTTTGTTTACGTAGGAGCTTGCGAGAGCGCGCTTTCCGTATTTGGTGTTATTACCGCTAAGTGTCTAAAAGCCGTGCCCCGGAATTGCACGAGCGGCTAGATTAACCGTGGTTTTAGAAAGAGCGGCTTGTTTAACCGCAGTCAGATACAAGTGATTGGCGTGCTTGTGGGCAAATAAAAAGACGTTCTGACGCAAAGTGGGCGGGACCTTACGCTTATCATGTCTGTTCGGTTGCACAGTATTTACCTCCGTTACCAGGCAGGAAGACACAGTATGGTGGTAAGATGGCTGATTCCAAACTAAAAAGATATGTTGATGTTTATTGCATGCTTCTTTACTCGCCGAGCACTCTTCGTATTGTTATTGTGTGGCAATGTATTTATATTCTCAGTGCTGCGCCTCTTTTGCTTATGGTGATGTTTATTTTACGCACTAAAAAATTTCAGATATACGTCACCTTCTTATAATAATAATTCAGTTTTTTTTACGTTTAATTACAGTCTGATGACCAAGTCCAACTGATCTGACATGAAGTGAATACTGAATAATCTCAGTTCGTGGCCACCAACATGTCATCGCCCGGGTAACCTACCTATTTTTACTGCTATGTCTCTATTTTTACTGCTATAAACGGCTAAAACAGTAAAATGTGATTGATTTATGTGTCCGTGTGTTTTCTGTTCTGGTGTCTTCAGTGATGTAAGAGAGAAGATAAAGAAGAAGCAGAGAGCACTGCAGGAGGGTTTAGAAAGAGTCAGAGATGATAAACAGGTATGAACACGTTTTCCATGTAGGATATACTAGTATAGTGAATAGAAGGCAAGTATATTACGATAAAGAAGAGAAAATTACATTAAGCACTATTTCCCATAAGATATCCGTATAGAACTGTGTATTGCCTTAGTTGAACTGTGTATACAGCAGAGAATACATTTTTTTAACAAATGGTAGTATACTGGATTACTGTCTTATGATTTATTAAATTTTCAACACACACACACAGTAGGTTTCTATGCTTTGTGGGAACTTTCGCTAGACATAATGACTTTTATATTGTACCATGTAAACGTTCATATTTTTACACTTTTCTGCTTTTTCACATTTTTTAAAACTCATTTAATGTTTAATAATCAAGTTCTCTCGTGAAGACCACTGGCAGGCTCCCACAGTGTATATGTGTGTGTCTTTTACCATCCTTGTTGGAGACATTTGGTGAACACACACCTGTGAAGTCAGGTGTATACTGTGTATATTAAAGCTGTGCTGATCTGCTTCAGGCTTTGGTTCCATCAGACTGGGGTATGTCTAAGGAGAATGGTGACACTGTGGTGGAGGTTGGTTCTGCCTCAATTTTGTACTTTCCTGTAACACTCAAACTCTACTCTGCTAAACTTATTGTTGCTGTCTCTCCTTGACTGCTGCTTATGCCACTGATTTCCTGTGACTTTGTAATTTGTTGAGTTAAAAACTAAAATGTTGTCATTGTGTATTCACACATGTCATTCTGACTCTGTTATTTATTTGAAACACAAACTGGCATGCTCTTTTCCATTAAATAGAAAAGTTAATGGTGATTTGAACTGTAAAGTTTATAATGAGTTTTTTTGGTGCTTAAAATAATACAGTACATCACCATACACTCTTAAAGAAAGTAAGCTATTTGTGTGACATACTGTATGTGTTCCACTGAAGGAAAAAAATAATTAATGGTCAAAGCAACCTGTGGGTAAGTAAATTATGGCAGAAGGTTCATTTTTGGGTGAACTATGTCTTCGGCAGGTTTGGCAGCATGTTGTTTATTTTTTTTACTTTATTGGAAAATATTCCATTATTATGATGCAAACCTCTATGTCCTGGGTGACACATCTTCACTTTCCACATGGACAAAAGTCACAGTAAACTGACAACACATGAAACTGTTCAAAATATACTGTATGCTGTCCATTATGGGGGCTGAGTTGAACTATCTGAGCATGCATTTTTATTATTGTATTGCTTAATGTCATATTAGGAGCTGGGAGACCCTGGTGAGACACTCAGACGTTCAGTGAAGGCAAATCGAATGAAGAGAAAAAAGAAGGTCAGGACTGAAGTAACTGTATATCACGACACAGCTTTTAATAACACACAACTTAAAATAATCCACTTAATGAACAATTACCTACTTGCCATTTAGTACTTACTTGAGTATTGATGCTGCTCATGTGTATTATTATAAATTTATAAAATGTAAGATTAAAGTGTTCCGTTACGATGATAAAATGATCAAAAATCCAAATCTTGCCAACAATAACGCCATCTTAATGTTTGCATATCAATTTGTGATTGGTCTTCTTTCTTCCAACACAATCTGTTTCAACCTTACCTTTACACTGTACAGTGGCAATGTGTTGATTCTCACACACAGCTGACAGAAAACAGGTCTTGCTGAGTGTCATAGCATCTGTGTTACAGCTCAAAGAAATGATACTTGAGTCTCCTCCAGATGAAGAGGAGGTGCTGAAGAAAGTGACAGCAGTGCAGGAGGAGAAAGGAGAGGGTAAGAGTAAATCAGTAAGGTCTCCTAGAGGTGACATTTTCATAGTATCATGGTAGATACAGTTGAGGACAAAATTATTAGCCCCCCTACAAAAGTCATTGTTTTAAAAGTATTTCAAAAGTGCTTTTAACCAGAGCAAAAATAAATTGACACAGCTTTTTTAGACATCCTAGTTTTATTTTGGATGCTTACATTATTTTATATTCCACACAGAAATGAAAATATTACACAAAACACAAAAACTACCAGGGTCAAAATTATTAGCCCCCCACATTCTAATAGTCAATTGTGTATCCTTTTTGCTGGATAACTGCCTGCAGTCGTTTGTTGTAATCGTCAACAAGTCTTTAACACTTCATTTGAGGAATCCTGGCCGATTCTTCTTTGGCGAATCTCTCAAGTTCTTCCAGATTCGATGGTTTTCTGGCATGGACATTTTTCTTTAGGTCACCTCACATATTTTCAATTGGATTTAAGTCAGGGCTTTGTGCAGGCCATTCGATGACAT